>CDEZ01018413.1:6447-21154 GCA_000826365.1 Acanthamoeba royreba | reverse complement strand
CATCAGGGGTCTCCACGATCTTCTCATCAGTGTTTTGCAACGCATGCACCGGAGCGGCGTTAACATGCGATATCTTGGGGTATTGAGGGGACATCTCCCTTTAGTCCCCAACCAAGCATACGAGGCATTCTGCAAGCGATATCCCTGCCTATTCAAAGCCTTGCTTTATACTGAGGTCCGTAGGCAGTGCCTTGATTCTACAGAGGTCCTACTAACATTACCTCACGGCCGTGTATCAATCAGATGGCTGCACGCGTGTGCAAATGCATGATTCGTGCTCTACTTCGAGAGAAGATGAGAGAATTGAAAGTCCCATCATCAGAGCCCTATAAGGAGCTGGTGGTTGACCTCTTCAATATATTCTCGCGTCATTCTCCCCACTCGACACACTTTTGGACCTCGACGGAAACACCTAACGTCCGCAAGAACCTTATCCAGCCCAATAAGCCAGGAGAGCGCGGGCTTGAATACTTCATTTACAAGGTTCTGAATTGTGAAGAGCTCAAATCCACCGTAGGTGCTTGGCTCACAAGGTTTTCTCTCAGGTCTGCAAGCAGAATCATCGATTACGAAGGCAGAAGAAGAAGGAACGGGAACTGAACGGTGATGGGGTCGTACCTGGACGAGACGAACTGGATTCCCACCACAATCTCCAACATCATCAGCATGGTCACCTTCATCATCACCATCATCAAGATACTGCGCCAGAGAAAGAGACCGACGAATATGACAAAGGAGAAAGCGTTGAAGACATTATTCACTACTTGTTGCCTATGAAGTGCTGCATTCGCACCAAGTTTGGGGATATTGCCCTCAGCGAGGATGAGTGGAATGCTGGTGATAATCAAGTCCAGCAGCCGCGGCTGTTCCCTGGATTGATGTTTCTAAGGTAACCAACTTCTCCACTTCCCTTCTCGTACACTCTCAGCTTATTTCCGTTTGACAGAATATGCGAGATGATGGGTATTATCTTAAGCGATCAGCCTCAGATATTCGACGTCTTGAACGGAGATGGTTCACTTTTGACACCGCCAGATTCATACGAATTTCTGGAGCAGGTATCAGTCTCTTGACTTAGCTATTTCTAAAGGTGGGAAACTAACTCATCTTCACCAACTAGGATATCGTTGACCTGTCCGTCAAGGTGAAGCATATGCATCTCATTTCGTCTAGTGAAGGATTTGCTCTCTATCAGAAATCCCTGGAGATCGAGAGAGCGGCCAAGAGTGCGTACGAAGAAAGACTAGCAGCGAAGAAGGAGACGAAGGAAGAAAACGAAAAAGAAAAGGAGAAGGAGAAGGAAGGATGGAAGGATAAGCTTCTGCCTCTTGAAGGTAAGTTGTCTATGGGACGTAACGTGAAAGGCAAAGAGAAAGACACCATCAATCGGGATGAAAAGCGGAAGCTCCCTCGATTGAAGGATGACAGGGCACTCTTAGAGGAGTCGCTCAATGACACAGCCTTCACTGAAAGTCTCGTTAACCAGGAACTGGACAACACCACGAAGAAGAAAATAATGAGGTACGATGGCCGGATATCCCGTGTGCTGCTTTAACACGCTCATTGAACGTTTACGACCGCACGCAGATTACTGATATGTTCTAGACGAAAGCTTGATCTCGCGCTCAATAGCATACCGGACTCCTTCCAAACCCTTCTGCACTTGGGCAAAGGTACCCAAAAGCACGATCACTACTGTGAAATACACTCACTGGCTTCGGTAGTTGAGTACTGGCTGGCTAGACTTTGGGATGAAAGAGAGGAGGTTATTAGACGAGACTTCTTCAAATCGGCTTATGGCTACTATCTTCAAGGCAATCTCCCTCTTGCTGTGTACTTGAGCTCAATAGCTGACATTCGAACTTCAGGCATAGCCACACTCCATAAGCGTAATGAACCCGGCGAGCGAAGACTCTTGTTGAATTCCAAATTGGATATGGCGCAACTTGTCTGTGATTGGGCTACTGCTCCTTCCGAAAGGTACCTTCGAATGTTTCTGAAGCTTTCCTTTTCCTCGATGGCTCATACAATTTGATCGTCGTTGCAGCCTACGAGATGAGGTTAAAGAGGAGCAGGAGAAGGTCCTGTGGCAGACGGCTGCACAGGAGTATTTGGATATACTTACCGAATGGCCTGGTCTCGCTCAATTGTGGGAGAAGGAAGGCAAAGATACGCTGTTTCAGATCAAAGCCAGGAAAGACCTTCAAGCAGGTGGATACAGTGCCAGTTCGGACCTCTCTGGGAACACGTGACTTATCTTCTGTTTCATAATAGGGTGGATTCTTTCAATCATCATGAAGACTGAAGCGCTTCGCCGTATCAATTGGAAGCACCTGCCAGCGCCCCCATCTGAGGGATCCAAGATGAGCGGAGAAAGGGAGGAATCAAAGGCAGCAGTCGGCAAGGAGAAGGCCAAGAAGGAGAAGAACGAAGATAAAGGGAGCAGCAAGGACCAAACGGATACCGAGCAAGGTAAACGAAAGAAGCAAACCAAAAAGCGGATCAAAAAGAAGAAAGGAGGAAAGCCTAAGAAGGAGAAGAGCAAACTGGGAGCAGACAACCTCAATTGGCGCGATCTCGAAGGGATGGCACGCAAGGCGGTATTTGCTCTGGTGAGTAATCTAGACCTCGAAGACACTGACGCTGGAGATGAGAAAACCAAGCGGCACAATACAAGTATGCTCAGTCTCGGAACCATGACCGAGCCTATCACTACCGTAAAACCCAACATTCTATTCGCCTCCACCGCTCATCCTGCTGGCCTTGCCCCTAAGCCCATCTCCATGGAGGACTTCTATGGCAAGGAGGTCTTCCTTGTTTCATCTCATGGGCGATATCTCTGCGCGAGACGCGAGGAGCGTATCGAAGGAAGCAAGACAAGCGACCTACCGAGCGAGAACAATTCCGAACCCGATGTGGTGGTATCCACTACAGATAGGCTGTGCTACAACGCCATATTTGTTCTCGCCAAGGTGCACGAACACGAGGACGAGAGAAGCGAAATATCCACAAGCTCCAAGGGCAACTTGCTCTGCATTCGGTTCGGGCTGAACGGACACTACCTGTGTATCGACAGCCTAGGCAAGCTGTCCCTCAAGCATCGAAGAGAGCTTCACTCGCGAGACGGAGGGCTTGCCACGAAGTTCTGGCGGTATGAAGACTGCCCCAGGGAGAACTTCCAGCGTAATCCAAAGTTTTCCTTCCAGACGTTCATTCCTGCCAAGTCTTACCTAGTACTTACTTATCCTCCTCTGCAGCTAAGTTTGCGATAAGCCACTAATTTCTTCATGAACAGTCTACTGTGGGTCATAGCGACGAGGATTCCACCAGACATACATCAACGGAACGCAAGCGGGGGAAGGCTATTGCGTCATCCTCGTTCCACACGATGGGAGGCAAATTCCTCTCTGCTAAGCGGGATGGAACGGTCTCTCTGCAGAGCTCCTTCAAAAGCAACGAACGATGGAAGCTCAAGCTGGTCGATCGGCATCGAGTCTACATCAAGTCCACCATCACGAACAAATATCTTGCCGTTTTATCGACACCTCTGGCGAACGGTCAACATCCGCCTCTCCTTTCTAACCTCGACAACTCTACTGGGAGCGCCCTATCGTCACCCTTTCCAGCTGCTCTCGCGCCCATCTCCCCAGTGCCAAACCACATTAGCAATATCTTCTTCATACGCCCCAAGAGGAGCAGCAAGGAGGCGGCTCAGAACAAGAAAATCACCATACACGCGTTTGATGGGCGCTGCGTGGTCATCAAAGACTTCACCTCGGGGTTCGTTACTCTTTCCGATGACTCGCTGGTACAGTGGTGGAAGTACAAGCAAATTGATGAGAATGATCCTATTCTCGGTACACTCGCTTTGCCCACGCTTCCATGTTTGCCGCACTAACTGTCAAAGTGTTGGTCATAGACAACAAGAGTAGCCGCTGCGTAAAGGTTGAACTGAAAAACACCAAGGCCAAGAGGTGGATGCGAGTGAGCAGCGACAACTCAATCGTGCTGGGGGCACCAAAACAGGAACGATTCGAGGAGGGTAAACGAATGGAGGCCGCGCAGAGGAAGGAGTTGGAAGATCAGAAGAAGAACAAAGGGAAGGAGAAGGAAGAGACTCAGGATACACCCCAAGATCTGGACAACTCAGTGCCAGGTGGGCCAGGAGCGAACGGCAAAAATGCTCAAGTTAAGGAACCAGGCGCCTCTCGCGAACACAAGGCAGATCCGAATAACGCTTTCGCGTGGAGCATTGAGCGGCCTGAAGACGAAGGGTGGTCATCTCTTACTCTGGTGGAATTATTCGCTGAGCTCACGATGGCGCATGGCTTCGAGAAAGAGCGCATCGCCCGGCTCGCAAGTCTTCTTTCTTAATTCGGCCTCGGCCAGAAAGCTGGCGGTGTGCTGGAGAGAGATAAAAAAAGAGAGTCATGCAAAACGCCAACAGAACACGTTTAGTGTGCACTCCGTCGTTCATCGCTGTTAACTGTTGTAGCGGTAGCAGAGTCGAGAATGGTAATCACGTTGGGGTAAATAAGCCGATCCCTGATGAGTTTCTTAAGCATGTCCACGATGAAGTTCTCCACCTTCTCCAGGTTTTTCAGCACTTGCTGCGAGCTGTCTCCTATCTCGGCCTGGATCTTGAGGCTCTTCAGCGGGCCCACATCATCGTTCTCTCGCTTATCAAAGCAGAAGTGCACTTTTCCTGCGTGGTGAATCGCGCACGCAACACCTACAACCACCAGTTCAGTCTAATGAACTCAACAGGCAAGCCTAGTTTGCAACCAACCCTCAAAATGAAAATTAGAAAGCGTGAACGTGACCGGAAGGCACACTGTGCGCGGTCGTGGCCAATTGACGAGTGAAATAAGACACTGCATCGCACCATGTGTGTGAGCAACGTTCGTCCAAGCTGCATGCATTTTCGTACCCTCATCGTCAACTTGGCTGTGCCTGAGTACTCGAGAAACACCTTTATCATCATATCCATGTCAGTCGCCTTTGGCACGTTATCCTCAGGTGCTGCTTCATTCGGTCTGTGAAGATACGCAGTCAGCTAAAAACAAATCAGCAGGTATGTGCCACCAGCATGAAACGCACTGTGCCGTGCCGGATGTTGCATTGCTGATCGTGCCTGGGCAATGTGATGGTTAGTACACAACGTTGCGAGTGCCTCGAGCCTTTAAAGAGAGCAATCAACTTACTCGTAAAGGAAGCCGGCGGATCAGCAATGTCTATCAGACGGATGTTTGGTGCCTTGTCTAACACCACACACAAAAGTGGTTCATTTAATATAAAAAAATAATAATATAGAAAATATTCTATATTAAAATAGGAACATTCTCAAAAGAAAAGTCCAATAAAAGATAAGCCTAGATTAGATTCATCGTATACAATGAAGATGAGTCGTACCGCCAAGAGAAAAGGCGGTAATGGTGATGTCACCAATTACTTCGGGCTTGGGCACGGTCTGGAAAAAATTGTTGATGTACTCTCGCACCTTTTCGGCTTGTTCTTCGCCCAACCGATCCCAGTAGATCCTGAACGACATGTTTCCTCTAAATCAAAACAATAAGGAACTAAAACGAAAACCAATTTCATTTTCGTTGTTGTAAATTTCGCTTTCGTAATGCAGTTTCGATTTTCGGAATGTAATGTATTTACAAGTTTTTTTCTCTGTACAACGTGTATGGACATATTTATGTTATGTGCACGTATGGGCGTGGGCAGCATTCTCAATGATGCACCACAACCCAGTCTGACTGGATTCCGGACGAAGAGGCTCGCTAACGAGTTTCCGGTATCATCACGCGACGATGGGCGGCGGAACGTCACTCCTGACTCCTTTGGGAGGCTCGGCATTGGCGCAGCAGTCGAACACGTTTTGCCACTCGACCAAAACGATTTCCTGCGCGACAGGACAGCAGTGCCTGCCCTTGCCCTCGGGCTTGTTGTTCCTCCAGGTGCCCTTCCATGAAGCGCCGCTCTTCCAGTAAAAGATGCCTGGGCCATCTGTGAGAAGAATTACATGAGATGAGTCCATCCATATCATGATGATAGTACGGACGCACCCTTTTTGCCCAGCTTCCATGTTCCATCATACTTGTTTCCGTCGCTAAACCAGCATGTGCCTTTGCCATGGACAGCGTTGTCTTTCCAGTCTCCTTTATAGATTGTGCCCTCCATGAAGTAACACACGCCCTTGCCAGTGACGCCTCCTTCGGTCCACTGTCCGGCGTAGAGATCACCGTTGGCATACGAGACTCGTCCTGATGAAAAGCAGATTAGTTTCAAGTCAAAGGTGAGGCTCAGTACGTCATGAAGGCATACCGTAGCCGTGACCCATGCCGCTCTTCCACTGTCCTTCAATGATGTTGCCAACAGAACTTACCAGGAAACCATAGCCATTCAGCTCGCCTCCCCGCCTGGCAAAATTTCATGATGTTAGATGATGCTGTCGTCATTTGAAATGAGGGCACTTATGGTGTAATACCATTCGCCTTCGTATCTGCCGTCCTTGGTGATGAGAGTGCCGACATCGCCGTCCTTGATCTGTCCTCGGCCTTGAAAAATAACTGCTTTGCTCCGGTAGACCCACTTCCAGTTCTTTCCAAAGTAGTGAGCGAGTGCATTCTTGACCGGCGAGAAGTCCCTCTCACAAAGCTGCTGCCAGAGCCACTCATCACAAACTGTTTACCACCCGAGCAGAAAACTCAGATCAGTACACGGACGTGGAGGTGGTACGAATCATCAACGCGTACCATAGCGTGAGAGGTGCGTGCAGGTCAGCTGCAGTCGAGCGAGGTCCTTCGCCGACAAAAAGCAGAGCACGTGGAAAATGATTTCTGGCGGTAGGCTCAGGAAGGGCACCAACGCGTTGGCGCGCGAGAGCTCCTCACGCTTCTGCACATGTGCAAGACGTCGCATTAATTTTCCCATTCCAAATATCACCATTTGTATTTCGTCGTATTTTAATATTTTTATATTCATTATGCTATTTCGGTATATTCGAAAAAAAGGACGGGTTGATAAGGTACCGCACGGTCGGCTTCGGGGCTGGCGAAGGGGTGGAAATAGGTAGCGACGCGCTCCATGAGCTTGGACATGATGGCGCCCCAGTTGACCTGCTGCATGCCCATCGAGGCGGCTGGCGGACACGAGCCTCCTCGGCATCCCAGCCGATAAAGCTCTTCCTGAGCCTTGTGGGAGACGAGCTTGTCCTTGATCGCGTGGTTGTTGTGGTGTTGGTGCGAGACGAGGGTCGCCATCTTGAGCATATATATATGTATGTGTACAGCTAAATGGACAGGTGGCGATTGATCTTTGTACACAGCAAGGAGTCCTGCAGCAAGAGTGGTCTCCTCCTCTTTTCTGTACAGGAAATAGACAGGTATTTACAGGAGAAGGAGAGGTATGTAGAGGAGCTCAGCTCTGAAGCAAAACAAAAAAAGAAAAAGTGGTAGAGTGTGGTGGTGTGTGTAGAGAGAGAAAGAGAGAAAGAAGCGGAAGAGCGCGCGTAGAGCGATGTGACAGCAGAGCGCGTGTGCCGCCTTCTTGTGTTTTCTGTTTTCCGAGGGCGGTGTTGGCTGCGTTTAGCCGAGTTTCGTCGGATTTCTGCGCAGCTTTTATGCCGACAGACGAAGAACCAAAATGTGGAGGAAATTTCGATGCACTCCTCACACAAAGCCAGGTGACCCACGTGAAGTCGTGAACTTCGTCCAGTTTCGCAACTCATCACTCTGGGTTGTGCAGTGGTCAAGTCACTCCTGCCACGCGCACTGGTGTACGCGATCCGTTATCTGTGATCGCTTTCGCTTTGTTGGTCTCATGTTGTGGCGCGCATTGAAGGATGATGTCGTGTGCCAGTAGAGTAGGCATTGCCCTCCGTCACCTCGATTTTAGGTAATCCACAACAAGGGAGGTTAGGACTGGGACATTCGCAATACCCACCACCGCGAGGCATACCGCACCTGCGTGCCTCGCCCTGCCAGGCGCGGCTGTCGGTCGCAGGGCTTTGATGGGGAGCGAGCACACCGACCATCACAGTCGCCGCATCGCCCTGCACGAGTGTGCTGCCACGGCTCGCTCTTGTGCTGCGGACGTCTGTCCTGACAGCACCGCCACCACCAGCACCGCCAGCATGCTGGGCCCCCGGGAGGTGGTGGTGCTCGACGGGTGGACAGTGACACTCGAACAGGTGGACGACGCCCACGGTGGCCCTCCCACGCTGAGAGTGCAAGTGGCCCACCTCCCACCCAACGCCAGCAGCCCTTCCCCTCTCCCTCAGGTGCTCTTACGTTATTTTATTAATTATTATTTATTATTTATTATTTATTATTTATTATTTATTATTTATTATTTATTATTTATTATTTATCTGAAATAATAATAATAAGCAGGTGCTCTTCCGACCCACCGAACCCCCAAGGGTGGTTGAGGCGCGTGGTCAGTTCGTGTCCCACACCCCCACGAGTAGTGGTGATGGAGGAGACGTGACTCAGGACGCGGAGCCGGGCGACGACGCTGATAGCGTCGCGCTGGGCTTCACGCTCGACATGCTGCCACAGGAGGTGCTTCAGCACATCCTCTCCTTCCTCGAACCCAAGGACGTACTCCTCCGGTACGGATTCCTGATGAGTCGATGCATTCTCACCATCGGGATCGCTAATCGATGAGCTTTTGTCATCAGAGTACGACTCATCTCTCACAGTTGGCGTCGACTGGCGGAGGATGAGGCACTGTGGCGAGCATTCCACGATCGCGAGCTCGGTGGTCCGCCGATTTTAATCAAGGTTAGTGATGGTCATTGCACAACCCTGCTTGTTGATACTGATCCCTGCCTACGATCAGAGAGGTAAAGGGCAACAACGCCTATCCTGGCGTCAATCATACCTACATCAGATCAAAGAACATTTGGACGCTGAAACTACTCGCCAGCGTGCAGTTGAGACGCGCGTGGCGTTGTATCGAGCAGCAGTTCAGGACGAAGAAAAGCAATATCGTTTGCGGTTAGCACACTTGGATAGTTTTCTCGACACAGCCCTCAACAATATCGACAAAGTGCGACTGCAGTTGATCTAGTTCACGCTGGCTTTAGCTTACATATGCATCACAGCAACACGCCAGGGAGATGCTTAGGCGAGCTTGCAAACATGGCAACTTAGTCATCGTGCAACGAGTTCTATGCATGGGTCAAGTGGAACTCAATGCGGCTCTCTCCTACGGCAAGACGCCCCTCATGATTGCAGCTCGTCATGGTACTCGGACACACGCACTTGACTGAACTGAGATCTGTCTTGCTGAATTCTCTGACCTCCTGAAGGCCACACTCCGGTGGTGAGATGCTTGTTGGAATACGGAGCCCAAGTTGAGCTTGTCATCAACCAAGAAACAGCTCTGCACCAAGCAGCCAAAGGGGGCAGCGTAGAGGTCGCTGCCCTGCTTATCGCACGCGGTGCGCCAGTGGATGAAGGGGCACACAAGGGACCCAACAAAACTCCTCTACGCGCGGCCGTGGAGCATGGGCACGAAGCTGTTGTTCGATTGCTACTCACCTACGGGGCGAACCCCAACCTATCTGTCTTCCCATCGCTACTCGTGCGAGCCGTGCAAAACAACTTCGTCAGCATAGGTAAAGACGCCTCGCTGTCAAGTCCTAGTCCTATACTAACACCGATCATGTAGCGCGTCTCTTGATTGAGCATGGGGCCCGGGTGAATCTGGAATCAAGCGATCCTAAGGAGATACCTCTCTATGTGGCCGTAGGTCGTGGACACCCGGAGATGGTGGCTCTTCTTCTCGGGCATGGCGCCGACCTCAATCATCGACCAAGGTACCAGTGCTCAGTCATGCGTGGCACAGAGTCATCTACTGACTGATGACGATAGGAACGGGCCATCCATTGTAGATTTAGCGCTGGGGTTGAACCACCCTGCGATCTTGACCACTCTGCTCGCCCACCAGAGTCTCTCTCAGGAAAAACAGCAGCAGGATCAATCAATCTCGGCCATACCACACGACTGACTCTCCGCTGCGCACTGGAGGCAGTTCGTGGCAAACGCTCCAGTTATATCCTGAATGTTATGTGTTATTCTACAAAACACGCTCACTCTGAACACGAGCGGGTCCTTAGGATCGCTGCAGCTTTTCGTGCAGCCTGCGCAACGATTCGTTGTTGCGATCGATAGTCTTAGCATCGGCAGCCAGACGCACGGGCTTGCGGGGTGCTCTCTTCCTGTCTTGTGCGATCGTGCTCTTCGACATGTGTGGGTCCTCGCCCCTCTTCTGCATCACTTCTTCACGCAGCTTCTCCAGTGCCTGTGTGTTCGCCTCAACATAAGTCTTCAGAAGCTAACTCAATTTTTATTCTCTTTTTTCAATTTATTTGTTGATAATGATTTTAAAAAATAGGAAATCAAAAGATAGCGAAACATTATTTATTGAATCAAAAAGGAAGCCGCACCGCTTGGCTGAAGAGGTTGGGGTGGAGAACCGGATTTGGACGGGAAGGGGCCGACATGTCCTCCCCGTCCCTCTTCTCCTTCTTACCATTTACAGCACCGCCTTCTGCTCGAGAGAGCGCGACCATGACAGCAACCAGCAGCACCACAACGACCACCACCAGCACATGCTTCTGCCTGGCCATCTTCACCACCAAACAAGTATTGAATTAATTGCATTCCACGCATATTTACACAAATACGGGTAGAAAAAGAGAAATGGTTAGAGTACAAAAACAAGAGTTAAATAAGTATTACTTGGGTGGATGGAATATCTGAGAGGCGGCACGACAGAAAGGAAGTAATACGGAGATGAGATAGAGAGTTAGTGTTAGTTGAGGCGCTTCTCCAAGGCATCCATCTGTTTCTTGAGCCCGGCGGGCAGGCGATCACCGAATTGCTGAGTGTATCGCCGCATCTCCTGCACTTCCTCCTTCCAGTCCGTGGGGTTGACTGCGAAGAGCTCCTTGAGGACTTCGGGCTTGATGTTCAGCCCCGAAGTGTCGAGGGCTCCTGGCTTCGGCACGTAGCCGATGGGAGTCTCCAAAGCTGTTGCGAAAGGAGGGAATGACCCCAGTTAGCCGTGCGAATGTACATACGAAGCTACCGCCAAAGCGGTACCATTGGCAGAGTCCTCAGTTCGCTCAAAGATCCACTTCAGGACGCGTGAGTTTTCGCCATAGCCGGGCCACAAGAACGAACCATCAGCTCCCCTGAGTAAAATAAGAGAAGGGATTAGCAGCAATCAGGCAAGCGAATGTGATCATCCACGAGCTACGTACCTTCGGAACCAGTTGACGAAGAAGATCTTAGGAAGCTTGCTGGGAGAGGTACGGGAACCGATATTCAGCCAGTGCTGTATGTAGTCGGCCATGTTGTAACCACAGAAGGGCAGCATGGCGAAGGGATCGTGGCGCAGCTCACCGCGCTTTCCTTCAGCGGCAGCTGTAACCTCAGATCCGATAGAACTTCCGATATAAGTGCCGTGTTCCCAGTCGAACGCCTGGTAAACGAGCGGGACAACAGTGCGTCGCCTACCGCCAAAGAGGATGGCAGAGATAGGCACACCCTGCGGGTCCTCCCACTTGGAATCGAGTACAGGGCATTGGTCGGCAGGAGTGGTAAACCTTGCGTTCGGGTGGGCCGCGGGCTCTTTCGATGAGGGGGTCCAATCGTTGCCCTTCCACGAGATCGCATGCGCCGGCGGCTTATCGGTCATTCCCTCCCACCATACGTCGTTGTCATCGGTAAGGGCACAGTTGGTGAACAGGGCATTTTTCACAGTCGTCAGCATAGCATTTGGATTGGACGACATTGAGGTGCCGGGTGCAACGCCAAAGAAGCCATTTTCAGGGTTGATGGCATACAGGCGGCCATCTGCGCGACAAGCCATTCAGCATGATACTTCGAATTGTCTTAATACAAGATGGCACAATACCGCTGCCGAAGCGCATCCAGGCAATGTCGTCACCAACAGTCTCAATTTTCCAGCCTGGGAGCGTAGGGTTCATCATAGCCTGAAAGCGGAATACACTATTAATATCATTAAGACGACATACTAAACAACGCATGGCTAACGTACGAGATTGGTCTTGCCGCAAGCAGACGGGAAAGCAGCTGCAATATACTTCTTCTTGCCCTCAGGGTTGGTGATGCCCAGGATGAGCATGTGCTCAGCCAACCAGCCTAAAGATCCTAGGTTAGCAAGACGCTGTCGTACAGAAAGAGTAATTGTAACGCACCCTCATCTCGGGCCTGAACCGAGGCAATACGCAGGGCAAAGCACTTCTTGCCGAGAAGGGCGTTGCCACCGTAGCCAGAGCCGTATGACCAGATCTCCCTGGTCTCGGGGTACTGCACGATGTACTTCTCCGGATTGCACGGCCAAGGCACGTCCTTTTGGCCTGACTCCAGCGGAGCACCGACCGAGTGCACGCAGGGAACGAACTCACCATCATCTCCAAGCGCCTTGAGCACCTTGTGCGTGTAAGTCGTCAGTAAAGACCGGCCTGTCTTATAATCTCAAAATAATCATTTATTGTTTTATGAAAAACGAATAAATAAATTCTGAATAAATAAAAATAAAATAACCAGTCCCATGGGAAGTAGAAAAATACCTGAGAGCCCATGCGGGTCATGATGCGCATGTTGGCGACGACGTAGGGCGAATCAGTGAGCTCTACGCCGAGCTTGGAGAGGGGCGAACCGACGGGGCCCATGCTGAAGGGTACCACGTACATGGTGCGGCCTCGCATCGCACCGGTGAATTTGGCCTGGAGGGTCTTGCGCATTTCCTTGGGGTCGACCCAGTTGTTGGTCGGGCCGGCGTCGTCCTTGTGCTGGGAGCAGATGAAGGTGCGGCCCTCTACGCGCGCCACATCGCCAGGATCGGATCGAGCGAGGTAGGAGTTGGGCCGCTTGGCCTCGTTGAGCTTGGTGAGGGTACCGCCCCGCACAAGGTCGTTCTTGAGGCGGGTGTCTTCCGCTTCGGATCCATCGCAGATGTGCACGGCACTGGGCTGGAGCAGCTTCTCGTGCGCCTTGACCCACTCGATGAGACGTCGATGCTTGGTGATGCTTTCGATGCCGCTACTCGATGTCAGCAGGCGCAGATGGACTTGTAGAGGCAACCTCGATGATGACGATGATGATGTCAAAGAGGCCATCGTGAGGGACGAACGGCCCATAAGGCCCTGCCTTACGCCAGAACGCAGCATGGTGATATCGAGTTGATCTGGAGTAGTGGAAAAGAAGAGATTTTGGGGAGGCCCTACTCGCGGGTTGAGGCGGAAACGAAGAGGAGGAAGAAGAAAGCAGGGCACTCGCCTTTTGTGGTGCTACTTCTCTGTGTGCGTGTGTAGAAACACGGAAAGGTGCACCAAGGTACAGAGCTACGCGCGTGTAGAGTTGGTGGCCTCACAGGTCTAAGTTGGCCCGCACCAAGGGAATGGTCCCAGTTTATCGGCCAGGGGGTATGATGGCGGTATTTTCGACATTAAAGAAATGTGTCGACCTCTGTAACGAACACGGAAAAGTCGGACAAGTATTCCAGCTCACATTTCCGCAAATTGGGTTTCCTTGTTTCGCAATTTCTTGTTTTGAACATAACACGATCGAACACCAAAAATGGTCGGGGCCACACCCCTTTCTTCGGCCGCTGGGACCAAGGCCACACACACGTTACAGTAGTCCGGTGAGGAAGAAGATTTCAGGTGATGGAGGGTAAGACGGACGGTGGCGGTGCCGGCGGAGCGGTGCGGGACTACGCCATCCCCCGCCTTCACGTGCTCAACGAGATTCTTGAAACGGAGAAGAACTATGTCAACGATCTCCGCATCATAGTAGAGGTGCGAGGCCCTCCACTCTATGCCGTCCCCCAAAGAAAGGTGGTGATGGGGTTTGGTCGGGGATGGGGTGCCAGGTGTTCATGAGGCCCATCCTGGCGCAGAAGGTACTCCCGCTGGCCAAGATCACTGCCATCTTCGCCAACGTGGAGGCAATCATGCTCGCCAACGCAGACCTGTTGGAGCGTCTCGAAAAGTACTTTCGACTCTTACTTCATATCGTCATGTATATATATGGGAGTAGGGCCTAACCTTATTGACCGCCTTTGTGCCCACCTCCTCCTGACCACAGGCGGATGTGCTCCGCGCTGAGCGGAAGCAGAGCCGGGGAGAGAAGCTACACGTCTTCGGTCGATATCGGCGACATATTTGCGTCACTGGTACTGTCCTTGCAACATGTGTCCTCCCCCTCGAGTGACTCCGACGCTAACCTGGTGTGCCGCCTGTGCAGTCAGAACGGTTTAAGATCTACACTCCCTACTGCGTCAACTATCAGAAGGCAAACGAGTGCGTCAGCCAGTGTGTCACCGAGTACCCTGCCTTTGGGAGCTTTCTCGAGGTGAGCACACACTCACTCCAATCGCTGGGTCGGTCACGCTCACTTTTGGACCTGGGCAGGAGTGCTATCGAAGACCAGAGCTGAACCTGTTGGAGCTGAGGGATTTCCTCGTGAAGCCCATCCAACGCATCTGTAAATATCCTCTTCTGTTCAGGGTACATTTTCGGGAGGAACTGGAGTCAAGGTGATCGAGGATGTGATACTTACTAGCGCGCACACATTGAAGGAGCTTCTCAAGGTGACGCCTGCTGCCCACACCGACTTTCAACAGATCCAGCGATCACTCGTGGCGCTGGAGGGCCTCG
>CDEZ01018407.1:0-58516 GCA_000826365.1 Acanthamoeba royreba | reverse complement strand
AAGGTAATCGAGCGCCGTAAGAGCGATCCCGACACGGGCGAGGTGAAGGTGATCAATCGCTACAAGCAGACGAGCTTCCTTGGCAAGGTATCAATGCAATTCTAGATCAATTTAATTAATGTATGGCTGACATTGGATTTCGTCTACAAGGGAGGATTTGCCAAGGTGTACAGCGTAATCGATATGGACTCGCAGGCGGTGTTTGCGGCCAAAGTCATTGCCAAGTCATCCCTGGTGAAGCGGCGTACGAAGGAGAAGGTACTTTTAGATTGAAGATCGCGAAGAAGATGGAGTACTAATGAGTAATCTTGATCAGTTGGCCAGTGAGATTAGGATTCACGCCATGCTCAAGCACAAGCACATCGTCAAGTACCTTACGTTCTTCGAAGATTCGACGAACTGTTACATCCTGATGGAGCTCTGCACGAACAAGGTATGCTGCAGTCTTCAGGGAGGTTCATGCTCTTTGATCACGCTAATCCTCTCACATACACAGAGCTTAGCGGACCTCATCAAAGTGCGCAAGCGCCTTACGGACGCCGAGGTGAGATATTACATGATGCAGCTTCTTGAAGCCATCGCATACATGCACAGCAAGCGTGTCATCCACCGTGATTTAAAGCTCGGTAACATCTTTCTCAACTCTGAGCTTCAACTCAAGATTGGCGACTTTGGGCTTGCCACGCGCCTGCAGCACGATAACGACCGACGAAGGTTCACCTTCCCTTCCTTTTAGCCTTTACTGTCCATATCTGACTTATAGTTCATCTAGGACACTATGCGGAACGCCAAACTACATTGCTCCGGAGATCCTTGAACGAGGTGATAATGGACACAGCTACGAGGCTGACATTTGGAGCGCTGGTGTTATCCTGTATGCTTTCTATCATCAGCATCTCGAAGCCTTCCTTTTACGACTAACTCTTGCCTTGATTGTAGGTACACTCTTCTTATTGGCAAACCTCCTTTCGAGACAAGCAGCGTGCAGACGACGTATAAGAGAATCAAGGAGAACGACTATGCCTTCCCCGAAGGGGTTGACATTCCTGCCACAGCGAAGCGACTCATTCGAAGGATTCTCACTTCCGATCCTGAGCAGCGCCCTACAGTACAGGAGATCATGAACGATCCCTTCTTTATTGAGGGATATATCCCTCGTTCTCTTCCTCATTCTTCCCTCACCACAGCACCAACCTTCTCGCCCTCTTCGACATGTACCGAAGCCCTAACTACCACGCGGCAACCACTTACCGATACCACAAACGCCCCGACTGTCGCTTTAGCTGCCACTGCCGCCATCAAAGAAAAGGACAATGTGAAGGACATTCTAGCTGACGCTAGGGCAGTGCTCGCTGGAGCGTTCAAGCTTCCTTCTCCCGCTCTGGCTCCATCTGCCGTCAAGGCTGCGCCACAAGTCGTTACCAGTCCTCCATCTGACGATCTGGCTGCGATATTCTCCAAGCATAAGTCTCCGCCACCGGTCGTCGAAGACGCCAATGACGAGAATAACGAGAATGGCGCAGTACCTGCAGTTCCAGTGGACGGCGTACTCACGCGCAAGCGGTTACGGTCACCATTCAGGAATAACGGTCTGGCCCTAACCAGCCCCACGAAACAGAGGCCCCGCAAGTCCGGCGTGAGTACGTTCCTCTATTCGTTCACCAAGAATAGGAATTAATGATTTTGGTACAGATGCCCTATCCACTTGCAAGCGACTGATTGACGACTTCGAGGAGAAGGAGGCTAAGAATCACATAATGGAGTTGGAGGAAAGGCGACAGAAAGAGGTAATGAGCGAGCCGCAAGTAGAATTGCAGGAGGAACGACCGACAGAAAGTGCCAAGAAACCGAACCAAGAGGATGGCATGGAAGAGGAGGAGGAAATCAACCCCAAGGTGGCAGTTTTCGTTGCAGCCCATAAGACACTTACCGACAGCTTCGCTCGTCTTGCAATCAACGACCGAACCGAAGCTACGCTTGAAAATCTTATGTCGAGGCCTTCATCAGAAACCTTCTCTGTCGTGCCTGACGAAATGAGGGTATCGGAGATGAACGGAAGGAACGTGTTCGGCGATGTTGACGGCAACAAACTGTGCTGGGTGCGGAAATGGATCGATCTCTCATCACGCTACGGCCTTACCTACCAGCTTCAGGTACCACTTGCCTCTCACAGGAGCATATTATGGCAACGAAAGAAGCTGATCATGTTTCACCCTTGGTGTATACCAGGATGGATCCATTGGTGCCTACTTTAATGACAACACCAAGATCCTGCGGAAATGTATAGAAGTCAACTCAACCGAAGGGTGGAAGATGGACAATCACTTCTACTACTTCTGCTACAAGGACTCTGCCAAGAGGTGCGTACTCAGTTCATGTCTATTTTGCTACCAAGGACAGCAACCTTACCTTAGCCTATTCTCCACTTTAGACGGTTGTCGATGGAGCACCATTCTTTGGACAACTATCCGGAGGAGCTGAACAAGAAGGTGTACTTGCTCAAGTACTTCCAGAAGCTTTTTGATAAAGACAACAGCTCGAAGTCCATCACGGTGGAGACAAAGCCCGAGGCTGCCGTCCGTTCGGCTCGAAGCCTGTTTTATGTGGACAAGTTCTTCCGGACCAAGCGTGCCATCGTCTTCCGACTAAGCAACCGCATTGTTCAGGTAAGTGTGCGCTCATTGTGTGCCTGTTCTGTCTGACAGTGCACTCATCGTCCATCCATTTCTTCAGGTCAACTTCCCTGATGATTCCAAGGTGGTTTTGTCCTCTGATGCCAAGGTGGTCACTTACGTCGACAAGTGGGGAGCCATCCATACCAACACGCTGGCCGCCATCGTGCAGAATCCCAGCCCATCGGTCATCACGCGACTCAGGTATACACGAGATATTCTGGGGATGATGCTCGCTCCCGGTAAGTCCACCAGCAGTGGCGACCAGAAGCATTGACCCCCACTGCAGCCTCACTGCGCGACCCTCTGCGCTCACTGTGGTGCCTTTGGCGGTCGTATTCATGAGTGGCTGCTCGCTGACTCAAATAAACTGTTCATCACTACATCAAGAAGAGGAACCCACCATCTTCATCAAGATGTATACAAAACTCATGAAGATTTATTGTTCTTGTGTATTTATTCTCGTTCGTAGAGAAGCGCTTGCTCATCGGCTTCTTCCATCACCAACTCAGCTCTGGCCGCCATGTCTTTCACGCGCACTGAGATCTTCTATCCAGGATTACCATGAAGGCGAGCGAGTGAGTTCGTTGCCGGTATAGGCGTGGCTTCTTCATCTTCTTCCTCCTCCTTTCCGCTTCTTCTTTACTATGTACTCCTCCACCACTGCGGTTTCGATGCCGTGCGCCTGCTGATCGGCATCGTCGGTATCGAGAAGGCTTGTTAGACGGTGGCGCTCTGGCTAGAGTTCTCGCTCACTCTGGCCTCGCCCGCCGTTGGATTGGGCTCGATCTTTCTCAAGTCCTGCAGAAGGTCGGCTCGTTCCTCCCAGTTCCCCACTGCGCTCTTGTCCCCCACTGAGGGCATATAATTGTCGCCCGATGAGGGCACCGAACCCATTGCCTGTTCTGCGGGGCTCTTCTCATCGGCCTTCTTCTCAGAGACGCCGGCCTTGAGAGGCTGCGCTTCCGTAGTACTCTTCTCGTCGAGAGTCTTCTCCGTCTTGTCCTCCTTGTTCATTTGCTTCACTTCTTCCTTCGAGACTTGATTCTCTTTGTCCGTCGTCTCCTTCTTCTCTGCGGATCGGGCGAGCGTCGGTCTTCGCTTCCACTCCTCCTTGTCAGTGTTGTACTTGTTGCTGGTCATGCTGCTCGGAGGCTTGATGATGGGAACCGCAGAGCTGGGTGGTGGCGCGAGCACCTTGCTGGCCGCGACGGCGGCCTCGTCCATCGTCTCCCACTCACTGTCTGCCACGCCCTCGCGCGTCAGCGCCGAAGCAGGTTGGAATGGTGAAGGCTGGAAGTGAGTGGGCGGCGTGAATAGCTCGAAACCGGGCGGCGGCAGCGAGTATCGGCGACGCTGTGCGCCGATGCCTCCGCTGCTGATGGGCTGCCAGTCCGGATGGCGTCCGACAGCAGTCGATGGTAGCGTGGCACCGCCGCCAACCCAAGCCGCACCAGGGAGTCCGCCTGGCCTCGTCTGGGGAGCTAGGGTGGCGCCAGCGTTAGGTGCAAGGAATGGAGTCGACCACTGTCGCTGAGCGGCGGCCACCAGGGGCGACACGACCGGCGGGNCCGTGCAGCTCTGTGCGGCTGCCACGGCGATTCCAGGATGATCCGGAGGAGGAGAGCGAAGACAAGGAACCGCGGCGTCCGGACTGTTGTTGAGTACCGTGCGTGATGTGCCCTTCGGCTTCGAGTATGGCATGACCTTGCTTGAGGGCTTCTTGCAGATCAGTGGGACGAATGAGGCCGCGTGAAGTCCAGAAGACGCTGTTGTTGGGGTTCATCATGTTGGCGCGCAGGTCGACCTCCTCCTTCGTGATCAGGCTGCTCGGATCGCTAAGGCTGAGTCCCGATGGCGGCCGATAGTAGGGTGCCGCAATGGACGCACGCCGCTGACGAGCCGCAGAGTTGCCGGCAGTGATGGCGGTGTTGCCAATGCGGCCTGCCGAGGGGAGACCCTGGCCCGATATAGATCGGCGCGTGTCGCTCGGACGCTCGCCGCTGCCACTGGGAATCGATGGCACCGAGTTGAGGCGGCCGCGGGTGGTCTTGTGGCTCTGAGTCTGATGACCCTCCTTCTGCAGAATAGCGTGGCCCTGCGCGAGTGCATCGGCAAGCACGGGTGGACGAATGAGGCCACGAGATGTCCAGAACACGTCCTGCATCATCCGATTACCGAGAATTGTGGACAATCAGCATAGGAGTTAAAAGAATCACTGGCAATCATGCGTACATTGTTGGGATTCAACTGATTCGCTCGGAAGTCCATATCCTGCTTCGTGATGAAGGCAGGGTTCGGCACCAGCATCGGCCCCGGAGCACGCCAGTTGCCCTGCGCAGCGACAGCAGCTGCTGCAGGCGGTACGCTGTTGGCAGCGAGACCCACCAGACCCGGCGCGCCCGTAGTCGTTGCGCCACTGCGGCCGTACTGGGCCGACAGGCGTCGGCCGCCCTGCTTCTGCGTGAGATGGCCCTCGTGCTTGAGAATGTCGTGGCCCAGCTTGAGCGCATCGGCAAGCATGGTAGGTCGGATCAGACCGCGGGCCGTCCAGAACAGGTCGTTGTTCGGGTTGAGCAGGTTGGCCCGGAAGTCCATCTCCTGCTTGGTCAGCACAGCTGTGGGCGGCAGCGCGAGAATGGGCGGCTGCGTGTACGCCGGAATGTGCGCCGGCAGTGCCGGCGCGCGAACGGGCGGCACCGGCGCGGAGGACGAACGAGCTCTGCCACCTCCTGCGCTCGACACTGTGTTTGGAGCAGCCGCACCTGCAGCGGCAGCGACGGTCGACGGCGAGCTGGGCTTGTTGACGTCAGACGTCGTGGTGTCACTGGTCGAGGCCGTGTTCGGGCTGCCGGTGTCGCTCTTGGTGGCGGGTGGAGGGCTTCCGGGCTTTGTTTCCTTATCAGCGGCGTCGGTCGGGAGTGCCGAGGCCGGTGTGGCGACCTTCTCTGATGACGACATGTCTGCTCTGCCTCCTCTTCCCTTATGACACGAAGTGTCGCTTTGTGTTGCGGAAGTGTCGAGGTGGTGTTTGGTTCCAACTGCGCCCTTGCGTTGTGCTGTTCACAGAGTCTGTGAAAACGAAATGCAGAGAAGACGATGACTTGAGAGCTCAGGCAAATGTTTCAAGTTTTTTAGGTCCGAATGTCGCTTTTTCCGCGGTCGATAAGCCGAGAATCGATGGTCGGCACACACGGAACGCTGATACCCTCTTCTTCGCGAGTCGGTTCTGGAGGAAGTGCACACAGGTGTAGAGGTCGAGTCTGACGGGTTGGAAGGTGGCCGGTAAGTGTGTGTGTGGTGACCGACTCGAACACTACAATCGAGGGAGAACGGATCAGAACGAGGTCCCTGCGGGCCTAGACGTGCGGAAGGGGTGTGTGTCGGTCCTGGGCCGAGGAAGGAAGAAGGAGAGACGTGAGTGAGCAGGAACTGTAGAGTTAATTCAAATGGGATGGCTGGGGTTACTTTATGTATCGGCCGGTGGTGGGGGAGGCAGCTGTGATGTGTTGACATCTCGTCTTCTGATCCCAGCATTGCGCAGAGGCTGCCAGAGACACGACGACGGAGCTTCACGTTCTGAAGAAGAAGTATCTCACTTTCCACGGATAACTCGCCAGCACAACCGAAGTCCTTCCCGATTCTTGTCGTGAGCCTGCCTGTTCAGACTCCGCGAGCACTCATAGGAGTTAGCCATCATCGCGAGAACACTGGCGAGATAGCGTGATGACTGAACACATGGGCTGATCCGCAGATGCGATCGGCAAGCAACCGCCAGCTCCGGAGGAGCCAATGACACTTGTCCGAGTTGGTGTAGCACAGACCAACCACACTCTCTTCTCGTAAGGAGGACAGAAGGTCAACGCATATCCCGGGCAAGAACCAAAGCTCGTTCGGACTTCTGCGGATTGGGCGATCAGGAAATCCAAGCTCTTTCGTGTCGAGTTTTCGTTCAAAACGAAACTTGTTTAAATTTTCAAAAGTAATCATAGAAACAATTTTAAAATTCTCAAATACAATTCGAAAACAAAATATTTGGGAAATGCAAAGGTACCAATCTCAATAATAATTGATCGTTTCCAAGGATTTTATTATTTGGTATTATTGTAAAAGAAGAAACATGTGGGGATGGATTGCATTAATTGGATTTGGCATCGTTTTCCTGAAATTCATTTTCCCCATTTTCAAATCTTCATCCACGAAGAAGAAGGTTGTTGAAAAATGGGAGGAGACGCACCCGGGCGGCTGGCAGTCTGCGGTGCCAGAGAGGGCGGCTGTGGATGACGCGGGTGCAGATCGTTCAACCTCCACCCACGTCGCACGCACTACGTCTTCTTCATCTGTGTCTTCAAGAAGAGTCACCTCCTACCACTGGGGCCGCTACCGCCAGCCCATCCCCGTGCCCAACGTGGAGGCTCCCATGTGGCGCCTGAAGCAGTGGCACTACCACTCCCTCACCAACGGTACCCACATATATCTGGTCTCTTTTTTTAGGCAACAATTTCTTTAATTAATTAATTAATTAATTACAAATAAGGAAAATGGTTAATATTTCTTTGCAAAAGAAGGAAGATAGTTGTTGCAAGAATGTTAGTACTGATCAACTTGTACTGCGTGATGGTAGGTCGGTGGTTCATGGGACTGGCGATTGCGAACTTGGGCTACGTGGCCAATGCATGGGTGTACATCATCGACAGGTAGAGAGCAGACGATAGCTTTGCTTGAGATGGACGTCTGATCAAAGTGATGGTGGGGGCACACACACGAACAGAGAGCAGAGTCCCAAGCCGACCGCCAATGAATACAGAGCTTTGGTGCCCTTGGGTGCGGGTACGTTCAGTGTATTGAATTGGAAGAAGTGTTTGGGAGAAGGCTTGACCTCACTGCACTTCTGTGTTGCGGAATGAGAGCAGGCGTGACGTTCTCCAGCACATCCATTGAAGGCGCCACGACATGGCGTAGCAGGGACAACCGAATGACTATACTTAATGAGGAAGGCAGCTATCAGGTTAGCCTTGATGTTAAGATCAATGGAGTCAAGCTCGAAGGTAGTTGCCAGATAGCAAAACCCGAGGTATTAAGTTTGATGCTTTGCATGTAAGAAGGCCCAACCCAACTTACCCACACTATCAATCAAGGAGTCGCTGGCACTATTGTATCCCCTGGAGGGTATTGAGGGCAGTCGTGCTGGGTACACCCACAAGGTATCCGGCATTATCTGGCGACGTGCACTCAACTGGAGAGTACTGATGTATGCGGTTGGGATCAGGCGGCAGGGATGCCAGTGAAGGGCCTCTTCAAGTGGGGCAAACAAGATATAGAATTCACCAATGACACTTCCTTTGCAACGATGGACTGGACGCGCTCTTATGCCACCCGAGAGACCGTGTGGAAGTGGGCATCCTTTGCCGGTCTTGGGTCAAGCAGCTCAGGACGTACGTACAATTGCTGTGAAGTAGTTAACTCAGTTCTGATCTTAACACATGCAACAGGAAGAGTAAGATTGGGACTCAACCTGTCCGCAGAGGTGTACTCTGCTGCGGAGAATGCACTGTGGGTGGATGGCCAGGCGCATTTGGTCGGACCGGTGATCTTCAAGCTGCCTCCAGGCCCGCGGCTAAAGGAGGACAAGTGGACCATCCAAAGTCAGAATGGAGCGCTTCAGCTGGAATTCACGCCTTACGCTGCACGAGAAGAGCATTTGCATTTGGGCATCATTGTTTCGGGTACACTCCTTGGTCGCTCATTGATACATTGCAGGCTCTTATCTCGACATATCATGCAGACTTCGCGCAGGTCGGGGGAGCATTCTCAGGTACAATTGACTTGGCCGCACTTGCAGAGGGAGCCAAGGGAGCATCTGATGGATACGTCAAGGTAGACGGCATTCTCGGAGTCGTGGAAACACATTACGCTCTTTGGTGATCGATACAATAGTATCGGTCGTGTAAGTTTATCAGTTATGATACAGCACGTTACGCTCTTTACACATTGTCATCACTCAGCTGCGCGAGAACTCCCTTCAGCTCCTTCAGCAGATCCTCATGATCTCCATCCTCTGCCATCACCTGCTCGATCTCATCGATATGCGAGGCCAAGTATCGATGGAGTGTGTTCAGCGCACTCAGCTTCACCCTGGTCGGCACCTCTGTTTCCGCTGGCCTGCCTCGATCGGCTTCTTCGAGCACTTTAGCATAGAATCGCTCGAGCGAAGGCTTGTTGGTGGCGATGAAGCTGTTGAGCTGTTCCATGTACTGCTCCTTGTTGCCCGGCAGAGTGTCGTTGGCTAAGTTCTGCAGCACCTTGGCCACCAGGATCAACTGCCGCTGGGCCACCTGCATGTGGATTCATCCTCGCCGGTCATCATCCTGCCGCGTGCGTTTACCAGCAACCAGGGGTCACGTACCGGATGTGGAGGAGAATCAATGAGACCGTACACTTGGGGCGCCATCATGGCGGGACACACCATTCTCAAGAAGTAAAATCCTCCGAGCGCCCGGAACCGCGTCTGGGTATCGAAGCGTTGGTTCACCTCGTTGTCAACATGCCGCAGGATCTGCTTGATCTGTGTGGGTAAGATCTTCTCGCTCTCTACGATGCATTTGAACAGTTTCTGCGCGACAAGCCATAGCTCGAGACTGTTGATGGTCGTGTCGGACGCATCAACGATGCGGTTCGGATCGATTTCCATTGACGTTGTGGAGAGGAGATCCATGCTGAAGCTGTGATCGGAGAGATCGGACTTATCGATCTTGTACCTCGACTTCTTACTCGCGAGCACCTCTGTACGTACACACGAGTCACTTTCATTTCTTGGCTAAGGTGTTTCTTACAGTCAGTGGCACGTACCGGATTCAGAGGAGCCGAATGTCTCCTGTGCGTTGTCGTGAAGCGAATTGACTGAAGTGACGAGGGTGAACCAGAGATACTGCAGCGCAGTGATGCGCACATAGAAGCTGAACATGCGAGCTGCAAGACTGTTCGAACGGAACAGAGTGCCAGCACTGGCTGCATGCTCGACCTCGTCGCTGATTCGGGCAGCGAGGATATCGTAGCCCATCTTATGAGATTCGAAGACGCACATCACTGCCTTGGCCATCTTTCAGAAGAGAAGAGAGGTCAGATGATGCTTTCGCTCTACTTCACAAGCAATACCTTGTCTGCATCCGTGGCGACCATGTTTCGTGCCATGGCATGCACGATCCGGCCGTTCTCCGACATGACAAGGCGTTCCAGTTCTTCAAGAACCTGTTTGAGAATCAAGCATCATGCATCAGCATTGACAAGCTCGCATGGCAGAGGAAGGACATGCGGCGACATACCTGTATCTTGCTCTTGGGAACCGATGCCTCGTCAAGCTTCGAGTTACCGAATGCAAGTTCGACGTAGTCCGGCTGTCGTAGCATCTTTTGTCGGCGCTGATTGTTCCTTCGAATGAGGACAAGCGCGAGAATGATGAGCAGAAGAAGCAGAAGAAGCGCAAAGCCTGCAACGCCACCCACAACGCCGCCGACGATCGCGCCCGTGTTGGATCCATCACTGTTAGCAGGTGGTGCAGCAGAGGACGGCGAAGGAACTGCCTCTACGATTGTGATCGTGTAGGCCGAAGTGGTAGTGAAGCTGCCACTGCTCGATATCAAGCATCGGACCACCATGTCCGCGAACTCTTCGGTGCCATTGACGAGAAGAGTATTGTTCGTTGCTCCCTCGATGTTGTACCATTCCTTGTGTACAAATGAAGCAAGACAAGTTGAGTTAGCATCATGTGCAATCTCAACTACTTGAGTTCGTACCTCCACGTAGGAACCATTGGCAGCTCTCACGATCCTGTAGTATTGCGGATCGATGTCGGGATCATCAAACTCGATCTTGTACCTGGATTCCAGTGATGTATCGTTGCTGGAGTTACCACTGGGCACAGGGACGAGCACGCGATATTGCCACTGGAAGACTGGCGGCGGCACGCCCGTGGCGATCACGGTGATGGGGAAATCAAGCGACCCATCTGGCACTTGCAGGACGGGTCCCGGCTGAGAGAGGATCTTTGGGACACTCGCTGTCACTGCTATCGTTACACTTGATGCTGAAGCCAGCTCGCCGTCGGTGACACAGACTCTGAGCTAAGAGTGAAATGAGTGGTGTCTCCTTATCTTAAGATAAAGGTGGAACGAGGACGTACATCAAATGAACCAACGAGTGATGGATCCGGTGCTGATGTGTTGCTCAGCTCAGCGATGGTACACGAAGTACTGAGTATGGTCCACGTATAAGAGAGAGTAGAATAGGGATCTCCCGAATAGGCCTGTCTCGTATCGATGGCCGAGGCGTTGATTACAAAGCTGTCAAGTGCTGGCAGAGCCAAGTTGGCACCCAGTGTTGTTCCCTTGGCGGCTGCAAATAATAAATTGGGATTGCAGTCAGCTAGTCACTCCCAAACAATATCGCCGATTGTGTGCAAGTACCCATTTTCACAACAGGGACATCGTTGGAGTTGCTAGCGTCATACAGCTTCTGAAGTTGCTCTAGGGTCAGCGCATGATCGTAAAACTTAACCTCATCGATCGAGCCTCGAAAGCTCTCTGAGTTCAACCCGATGTTGACGGGATCAGTTGTGATAGTGACCTGCGGTGCCGCAGCTGCACATTGTACATTTGCAATCAGGGTCAATCGGAGTGAAAACACACACAATGAATGAATCTTGTACGTACCAGCGACGCACTCTATAAGGCTTCCATTCAGAGCAGCGCAGAGATGCGTTGAGTTGTAGATACAAGCGATGTGGCTCCAGTAGGCATTTGAGGCTGGGTAGACGTAGCGTGTCTCTCCTGCTGTGATTGGCGTGTTGGGGTAGAACACGATCTTGCACGAAAGCTGCAGTCGTCACTAGACATGAGCGTCCTCTTCCCTGCTTCAGAATAGAGGCCACGGTACCGAATAGTTGGCCTTTGATGCCAATCCAGCGAACAACTGAAAGCGATACACGTTGGACTTCTGTGAGATGACGCGGTTGGCGTAGGTGGAAATGGACGTGGATGCAAGCTTGATCCAAGCCGACATCGAGAATTGCGAGGAGTCCGCCGACGGGAAGAGGTTGATCGAGCTGATCTCTGTTACCATCATCACCATCCAGAAACCCAACGTGTGAGCGTTGTTGGACATTCATCGTTCTCCAAACTCTGCTCTGCTCTTCATCTGTGTAAAGAATGGATCGAATGAACACGTACGGACATAGCTGTTGCTCCCAAGGACGTTCAAGCACTGACCAAACTTGCAGTCGGTCGATGTTAACACAGCTCCACTGAGCGCAGAGCCGGCTGGCCAGCAACACAAGTTAGTAATCCGCTTCCCCGTGCGGTAAGCTCCAACATGTTGGATTTCATATGGAATTCCAAAAAGGCACGCGCGCAAAGAACGAAAAACGACAAAGAGCGAAAGCGAAAGCGAAAGAGAAGACGAACGTACCTGGTGGTTGGGAGAAGCAGTAACCGGATGAACTTGTGTAATTACCTAACATTCAAATTCAAAAAAAATGGGTTAACATATTTTTGTTGCTTTTCTCATATTTATTACTTTGGAAAAAACGAAGGGTGTACCATCAAAGGGGTAGTACGCCACAAGAGTGGCTTTCACGGCAGGAAGAGCAGCCATCATCGTGAGCAGCGCGGTAACGGAGAGGACGAGGGTACAAAGAAGAGGCAGCCTCGTCCTGCCCATCATGGAGTCCATTTCCACCTTCTATCCCACACCTTCAGCAAAACCAACACTAGCCCTTCAGGGCACTACAACTTCTTCTTCTTGCGGAACTCAAGTCCGTTTGTCGTTTTCGTTCTTTTCATTTTAATGGACGAAATTCCTACCAATCGTGTGTGCTAAAGCAGAACTCCGATATGAGTGCGGATCACGGACATAAAACCAACAACACACCTTCTTTTCTGGTCATCAGAGCTGACGCACTTGTTTGGGGATAGTGGAGGGTGGCGCGGTGGTGCGCGCTGGCCGAGGTGGCGGAGTGGACACCACGCGAGCCTGGGATGGCGCGGCGGGCGGCTGCGGCGGCGGCCGACGTTGTGCCAGCGCGGGATCGGAGGTGGTGACTGGCGAAGAAGGACAGACCGGCGATGACGGCGCGACGGGAGAAGAGGGCGCCGAGGTCGACACACCACCACTGGAGCGAAGCAAGCGTTGCTTGGATGCTTCAGGCGATGAAGGAGGCATCGAGATGGAGCGGCTCGGCAGCGTTCCGCCATCCACAGCTGTGGAGGCCCTGAATGCAGCGCTGCGTGGCGAGAAGGCGGGAATGGAACCGGTGCTCGCGGTGGGTGTCATACGACCGATGGCGTCAGAGGTGGGCGAGCCGACCATCCTCTTGAGGTTAGGTACAGAGGCCGAGGTGATGGAGGGCGACTGAAGCTGACTCTGCTTCTCCGTTGTCGAATAGCGCATCGTCTTGTAGTCCCTGGCTGCTGATGGTTCTTTGCTTGCAACCGTACCTATCTCTGGCAACGTCGCGGCCAGAGCTCCACCTGCAACACCGACGGTAAAGTGTGAGAAGTGAGGGATAGAGGTAAGGGTAGTTGTGGAGAGCAATGTACTCGGCATACTGGGGCTCACACCGCGAATGGTCTTGCCCGTTACGGGCTTCTCGCGCGGCTCGCGGGCCAGTGAAAGGGTGAACAGATCAGCCTCAGTGAGCGTGGGCAATTCGGAAAGGAATGTATAGAGGGGTTCCTTCTTCTCGAATGAGTATCCACTCTGGATGGGACCACGCTAGTCAGTTCAATTCGAGTCATGGGAGAACAATAGAACGAAAAAGCACCAGCTGGTACTGCTGCACGCTCTCAATGATGTTGTAGATCATGCGGCGCTTGTTGATGTTGATCACGCCCTCTAGAATGTCGGAGTTGCCGTCCTCCATGAAGGTCAGATCGCTAAGGTACACTCCTCTGTAACACCAGGTGAACCTGTCAGTCAGTTCACTGATCCTAAGCATATCCTTCATCTCAGGTTCTGTACATGAAAGGAATGGAGGGCGGAGCAGCCGAAGCCAAGGCTTCTCGGTACTTCTTGAAGGATGCTTCGGGGTTCATCAAGTCCTCCAGTTGATTCACAACCTAGACGGATGCTGTTATGAACGAATTCGATTATGTGGCGGGTAAAGGCTCGATCTCTGTGTACCTTGTTGGCCTTATCTTCCCGCACCGTCTTCAACCGACTCACCGCAGAGAGGTTGAGGCCGGAAATAATGGCCATCAGGCTGTGGAAGTTGTGGTACTGCTTGAGTTGCTGCAGATAAGGATGTAGGTAAGGTCAACAACGTAAAGCTGAGCGCGTGCAACCTGGTACAGTACCGCTGCAACTACGGCAAACTTGGAGAACATCTTGCGACGCATTTTGATGGTCGGCTGTAGGAGAATCATGCCGGCCACCCAATGTGATACAGCATTGGCCCGATCTAGGATAAATGAGTGCGAGTCAAGAAATTGTGAATAAAGCTGCAGGGGTGAGTGATCTGTACTAATGAGGCTGATGACGTTATGAGCACGATACTTGAGAGGTTCTTTGTTCCACGCCCCGTTCAAGAGTTCTTGAGGCTTTAGGTGAATGAAGCGGGAGGATTCCTTAGTCAGCTCATGTAGCGAAGGGAGGAATGGCACTACGATACCCTTATGCTTTTGAAGATGTTAAAGTCGATCAGTGTCATCTGTTCAGCCACTTCAACCGACTTCAATTCGAGGAACATCTTTGAAAAGGATGGCACCAGAGGAGGCTGTGTACACAAGACATCATCAACATTATGCCAAGGTGGGGTCCAGAAATGATCAGCAACACGTACCGTCAGATCACGAGCGTTGTTGATCTTTCGACTCTGACGATTCTGTAGTATGATCGCGCTAAGTATCTATCCTGATACTCAGAGTGAATGTGAATGGCCAGGTACCTTTGTCTCGCATAATCGCCGCAGAGCTTCAGCAATGAATGGAATCGTCTGATCGGCACAACGGTATGATAGAGTAAGATCTTGGCGTATGACATTCCAGTTCCAGTTTGAAGCCGACTGTACCTTATTAGAATGTTGTGACAGCTCATCAATGAAGGTGGATAGCTCGGCGATGAGATCCTTGTCAAAGTCAAAAACTTGATGCTCTAGCCAATACTTGAGCACAACGCATACTCGAAACTGTATTCGCTCAACCCGTTCACTGTGGATGGATGGTCATCAGTGTAACTTCAGGTAAGGTACTCTGAGAGTAAGAGAGCTTACGCTGGCAATCCTGCCGATGCAGGAACATGATAACGTTCACGAAGCTTATGGAACAAACGTTGTGGAGTTGTGAAAGATCGGGAAGTGGTTATGACCATCGGTGTGAATCGTGGATCTGGCAGGAAGAAATGTCAGCATCCAATTGATAAACAGGAATCACTCGCACGGTACCGTGTTCCTCATCGGAGGTCAGAAGCTCCACAAGTTTGTTAAGCGAAGCAGCGCGTACCACTCTCGATAGAGAAGCTTCCGGGTTGTCGCTCTGCCGGTTCTCGGCGGCAGCTTTTTCGAATACAAGCCCGCCCTCCATCGAATCTTCCCAAATGTTGATCTCGTCCGCTTGATTAGCGGCAGTAGTGATTGTTGTGGTGCTTGATTTCTCCTTTGGTTCCAACTCATCTTTACCTCCTAACCCCGATTGTCTCTGCTTCTTCAGGGACGCTCTGTCCTTGCTGTCTCCCATACCTCGTCGGACGCGGCCGAAATGGCCTCCCTCCTGTGCATCAGCCCATTTCGAGCGCAAAGAGAGGAGGGCCGCAGTCTCGACGAGGTCTTGTAAACGTTGGATAGTTTCGCATAGCGTCATGACCGCGGCCGGTAGATAGAGAACCGTGGCTGCATTATTCATGGAATAAGTAGTGCGAGAATGTGAAAGCAAGAATGTTGGGTGGAAAGTACCCTGCTCGGGTGTAGATGCAACCTTGATCACCTTCAACGCAGAGAGCATTTGAAGAGTGAGCGTGACAGCTCGTTCGCATTCGTTGGTAATCTGATCCCACAGCAGCTCTTCGACCTGAAAGAAATGCGCTAAGTGATCAGTACGTGAAGTGCTTACGCGTCATGAACGGGATACCTGTAGAGCTTGTGTTCCTCCAGCTTCTCGTGCTGCGGTAATAGCACTTTCATTAACCTGGCCCTTCGTACTGATCAAGAAACAGCCGCCCACATAAGGGAGTGAGAAGCACGTCCCAGAGATGGCGACTCAAGCGAAGATGCTACCTGATGTGCTTGTCCAGTGCAGCGATGGCTGTACCCAGAATCTTTCCCATGGCATCGGGAGTCAGTGTGGTGCCCGGATAATCCAGATCCTCGGCCCTTATCAGCGTCTACAGGTCGTTGATCAGTATTCTCCGCACTCCGCACATGTTGATATACTTGGGCAAGCGTACGCCGATGGTCATTACGGTAGCCGATTTGACCCACGAGAAGAGATTAGTTTTGGCTTCTCCGAATTGTGCGGACTTATCCACTGACGCACTGAGGGCGTAATCCTGTGCAGCATGAATGAAACCATTGACTGCCACCTGATGAAAGGAAAGAGGGTGAATTCCAAACATAAGAATCGATTGGGATGGGATCTATGAGGCTCGGTGAACCTGAAGGGACTGGATGACGGTTTCCATTCTATCACTAAACCGTGCAACAGGCAGACTCCGAGCTCTAGGTACGGCATCTGAAAGAAAGAGTGTTTGGAAGGCCACCTTCGGTAGGATGTGCCTCAGTAACAGGTGTACCGTTCTCGTTGTCATCCCTGGAGACGTTGAGTTCCGCGTTTCCATCGTCCGGAGTTGAATAGTCGAGGACCTGGACCATGCAATCATTGGAGTTAGTGTGCGATCGCTGTATGGTAACAGCGCAAGCGCGTACTTCTTCGCTCTTAAGCTTCTGCCGAATGGCCTCGACTGAAGTCTTGGCCGCTTCGTTCAGTTTCCTTCGTGCAGTCTTCCACCGTGATACCTTTGCCTGGCGTACACCAGATGTTTCCGTTGAGCCGCTGCCTCCAACGGAGTCTTTACCACGAATGGCGAAAATCTTCTTCTTGGGTTTGTCCGACGTATCCTGGTCATTGGACATGAATTAACAGACGCCACCGCTGAACTCTCTTCTTGTCTCTGGAGTGTACCTTATCTCCGTCGTCTTCATTCTTATCCTGGTTGAGAGATGCATAGAAATCGGCGCCTGGAGGAGGTGGAGGAGTGGGCGGGGTGAAGTCCAGCTCCTTGCCCTTCTGCACAAAGTCCAACAGGAGCTCTTGAAGTGAAAGCTGGTACTGTAATAGCTGCAGCCTGTTGAGAGTTAGTGGGACCATGAAGCGCAAGCAATCGCTGAAGATGCTTACTTTCCAGCTTCTGTCGAGAGGTGAGTGGCAGACACTACGCATTCGCGTGTTGCTTCCTCAAAGACAAACTTATCGCCCATATCGACGGCCAAATCCACAGTGTCCAGTGATGAGGTCAGGCTATCTGCGCTCGAGTTGACTTTGGCCTAGGCTCATGTTTCATGTGAGAATGGTGTATCATTGTAAGAATAGTGCAAAGGTATCTCACCTCGGTTTCATTCCTTTTCTCCTCTGCTGAGCGTATGGCTTTGTAGACTTGCACTGACAGAGACACGAGATCCGTCATGCTCTTTTGCATCGCCTCGGCCACTTCCTTGGCTGTCTTGCGGTAGTCATCTTCACTAAGTTCCCGCGAGAGCAGAGCCTTGGTGTTGCGGATTACAACGAGGATGGCTCGCTGGGTCTGTATAGAGAGCTTGTTAGAGATGGGCCAAAGTTTGATGATCAGCCTGGAATGATGTACCTCCTGCGTCCGTTCCTCTAGTAGGCTAAGCCGCTGGGCGAGACCTTTTCGCCACATGTTCGCATCAACAAACGGCTTCACTACAATCACTGCCAGTTTGTACGTTTCCATTGCTCCACCTCTCATCTCTTGTCGCACTCGCTCCTCTGCATGAGTGATGAAGGCGACATATTGGCTTAGAACATGAGGCAGCTATGATATGGTCCAAACATCACAACGCACCCTCCGGTGGAGTTCCAAGTGCAGCTATGGCGCGTGAAGCTAGTCCCGACAACATGTTCTTTAGGTTTGTAAGCGACTGCATACGAAAGTCAACTTGTCAGCTATCGGATCAAGTAAGAGGAACTTGACGAGTGTTTTCACCTGATTGAGAGACCTGACGAATAAGTCGAGATTGTTGAGTTCCTTCATCTGCTGAGGTTTTCGAGGGCGCGGGGGAAGCCACGCCTCAAACTCATCTACATAACCTTCTGGGAATTCGATAGATATCGAGGCTGGACAGACATTGAGAAGACTTGTTTAGATATCCACTCTATCAATAGCAACTATGACAGCGAAGGAAGCACGAAGGCAGGGAAGAAGGTACGTGAATCTTCATTCAAACTACCAAGTGGCTTGATTGTAACCTCTACGCCGTCGGTGGGTTTGAGGAGACAGACCTCAAGAAGCCGCTTGAGCATCACATCATTGATGGGCTTGTCGCTAATGATAGAAATGAGCTGTTTTCGGTCGCCAGCCTCGTTCGTCCATGTCGCTGATTGAGTCGTGAGTGTAAAATCGCAAAGACCAGCTCAAGTCCAACACGAACCTGCAAGTTCTTTTTCTTGTTCGGTCCATTTAGAAGATGGTACATCTGCAATCCAGTTGTTTCCTCCTGATGAATCACACACAGCGGATTAGCCTCACAAGCACTTCAAGCAGAAGGGATTAGGTACCTGTAACAGGGGACCCACTGTCAGTTGGAGTGTGCGACCACAGACCATATCGGGTGTATCTTGATGGGGCTGCGATCCACAACAAGCCCTGCAGGTAGGAATCATTGTTATTAAAAGTTATCGGAAGGATACACGTGCGAATGGCACCTTGATACGGATGTTGGATACTAGCTCTGCCGCGCGGCTACAGAGTATCTTGCGAAGACGCGCACAGTGGAAAGGAGTCTGGCTTTCAAAGCTCCACATGTGTGTGCACACTGCCCATAGAATCCGTCAGTTAGAGTGTCTCTATTCGCCCAACAAGTATATGTACCTGGTGGCTGCGGAGTGCTTGGGGTTGCCCAGTCCTCATGCTTGGAAGCCTTCTTGACTGAGTAAAGGCCAGTGAACAGTACGTTCTGCTCCTGATCCATCTTGCTATGCTCCGCGCTAAGAATGACCGGGGTGGCCTTGTTGATCTCTTTAACCTTGGTGATGATGTCTGATGAATGGCAAGCGCTGTCATGAACAAGTCGCAGTGGGGCGAACATATTGGTACATGTGGGTACCGTCTATCTGCTGTCGACTCTTGCATGCCTCCGTGCGGGAAAGGACGATGACATCAGCAAAAGACGCCCGCTTTCGCTGAAGCTCACTGGCAAAGAGATAGGAGTAAGTGTTTTGAGTCGAAGTTGAGGGAGCCGTGCAGGCAATACCTGCTCACGGTGGTCGACTCATATGAGTTGAGGAAATCTGTACAAGAGATGACCGTGATCATGGCATCCAACTGCACGTGTGCACCAAGGGAACTAAGGTTGGTGAACTGTAAACGCAACCTTCAGCTGATATTGCGTCTTTCATACCCGAGCAACGGAAGACAATGTAGTATTGGGCTGACCGTAAGTCCCTTGAGCATTTTCAAAGGCCTGGGCCAGCGCCAAGGGATCTGTCTCTCCACCCGTCTCCACAAGAAGATAATCGTACTGTGCGCTTGCTGTGAGTTCACTCACCTCCTGTAAAAAAACAAGTAGGGACAACACTTGTGAGCAAGACGTACTGGGCTGCTATACAGCACATCGGAGCCGGGCGGCAGCTCGTACCTTGGCCAGTGCCGAGAATCCTTGCGGATGCGACAGCGAAACACCGGGAGTGCAGAAGGACCTCACCTGTTTGTTGTGTGTATGAGAATGATGAAATGAATTCAAGGTCATCATCTTTCCAAAGTGCAACAACAGAAGAAACGGATAGGGCTTGGTAGTACAGTGATGTTGGGCAATCCTCGCGTAGAGCACTCATTCCGCAACACATAGGTGTCTATATCCGCACTCTCTGTTTCACCAACACAAAGTCAAAAAAAAAGAACAAAAATAAAAATCAAGTTTGAGTGTAGTAACATAAATATAAAAACAAAAATAAACGCTAGCCGCTAATTTTTATATTTTACAAAAATGCAAAATGTTGAAGAACGAAAACGACAAAGAACGAAAAAGACAGATAAATTTAATTTTAAAAAAACAATAAAGACTAAAGTGCAGGTAAATATTTAACCCAAAAATCAAAAGAGTGTATCTCTTTCCAACCTTGATGAGGCGAATTGATGAGGACCACCGTCCGCACGCTCTGGTTACGCGGATCAGCCAGGGCGTTCTTGATGAGGGTGGTCTTGCCGGCACCGAAGAAGCCGCTCACAAAGGCCACCGAGAGACTCTTGCCCTCCAACATCTTCCGTCGGCGTACCTCCGACTTCATCTCCGTCTTGACCTCGCGGGCCATAGTCGGCCGCGATGATGAAGACTCCATCTGAGATGGGGATCGAACTTTGAATCTAAAAGTCTGTGCACGACAAGCCCCAAAAGAAAAGGAAACCAAACTACAGGCCCCGGGTAGCAATATTGAGATGGTCTTGAGACGCCAAGGGAAACACCCAATAAATGAAATGAGGTGCTCACTGTCGGTGCAACGTCTACAATTGTCGGCATTGTTATCTTTTTTTTTGAACCGCGACTGGTACTTACAATTATTCCAGTCATCCTTTGCCAAATATTTCCGGAATGACCGAACTATTTTAACATTCCTTTGCACCGTTTTTGGGGTCTTTTTTTGATTAGTGTACAACTACTGACCGAACCGCTTCATCAGTGCTTGCTGGACGAGCTCGAGGTGCTGAAGAAGCAGGTGAAGCAGCTACAGGCTCGCGTGGTAACTTCAAGAGGAGTGGCTCAAACAGAAGGCCATAGTCATGGAACTCTAGAGTGTTGTCTTGACTGCCCTCGCCACCACCTGTTTTCTACCCCTTGCCCATGGTTCTTGTCTAGGGAGAGAATGAGAGGCTTGACTCTTGTTGGGCGGTGCAGAGACATTGATGTAACTCTCACGTGTGGAAAAAGAAGAGAACTAGTTTTACAATACCAATTACATGCTGTGGCATGACAAGAATGCCCCTTTGGAGGTGACATCGATTGGTTGATTTTTTTTCTTTTCTTCTCGGGCTGTTCCCACCTTACAATAGAAAAAGCAAGCAGCCAGTGGCGACCATCACCTGTTCATGATGGCCAGCCAGGCGGTCGTTGTGCTGATGTTGCTCTTGATGGCGTTCCTCGACTCCAGCGTGTCCGGTACAGGTCCGTGTCCTTCGACCTTCACCTTTCCTTGACCTTCACTGGCCCTCACCGTATTGTTGGTGTTGATCAAATGGCACGTAGATACGGTGTGCTCAACCGGTTGCAACTTGAGTACGACAGTGAGCAACGCCAACCCCAGAGACAACATTCTCCTCAGCGGCACCTTCACCGTTACGACGCCCCTGACCATAAATGTTCCTCTCATCTTCAAGTAACAGCCTACGATCTCGGAGTTAAAAGCCACAGAAAACTCACGACCGAACTCATGTGCAGAGCGAGCGGGACAGTGCGCGTTACCATGTCGCCTCCGGCGAACTGGACCGTCAATGCATCATGGGACACATTGGGCGACTTTGTGTTCACGGACGCAAGTATCAGTTCTTTCGGCAGCTTTGTGTTTGAAGTGATGGGCGCTGACGATCCCTTCTGTGCCAGCGATCACGGTAAACAGTGGCGTGACATGGACGCACAATGGAACGATCACATTGCAAGGAAGTGGACAAGCGCAAGGTACAGTATCACTCATGTTCTTCAGCAAGGTTCTGATGTAAGTGTTCATGATGCACGTCCAAGGTGTTCATATTGCTGGAGGAACATGGAATCAAGACGGAGACGCCACTCTCACTGGCAACTTCACTTACGGTACATCCTCCCCACCACTCTTTGTTGAAAAAACAAGTGGCAGGATGACTTACATGGACGGAACACGCCTAGGCGTGTTTATTGAAGGCGGTTCCTGGGTGCAGCGAGGCAACTTCGCCATTGATGGGAGCCGTTATGAAAGATGTACGTGGAGTCCTTTCGCACCTGATACCCACTACTGACCACTCCATCTTCATGTTGACCCGAACACAGGCGTGTTCATTGCAGCCAGTACATATAAACAATACGGCAATGTCAAACTCAACGCAAACTCAAGCGATCTGGGTACAATCACCAGAGGTACCTGTTTTCCTGAACTGACAGGAAGAGACGTTAGGTGTCGTTGTCTATGCGGACTCGTCGTGGACTCAATACGGAGACCTCACCGTGTATCTGATCGGCGTTGGTAGGTTGACGAAGTGAAGGTATTCTGTGACTTGATGGACACTGATGAACACTCATGAGTGTTTCAGGAGTGTTCAACTTTGGCTCGTGGACGCAGTACGGCTCGACTCTAATCTATCAAACCTTGACTCACGGTACTTCGATGAAGAGATAGTGAGCAAGAGCCAGGGGTTAACTGAACTGGGTACGTGTGCGTGATCCGTACAGGAGTACGGATGGAAGCAACAAGCGCTGTGTGGAATCAGTACGGTTCAACGACAATCTTGGACCCAATACAGTGGGGTACTTCTCGTTGTCGTGTCGAGGACATGTACTATCAAAAAGCTTCATACCCTTCTCTGCAGGAGTTCAGCTCAATCCTGGCCTATGGAATCAATCAGCTCCGATCACGATCACGATCACAACCTCGTCGGGCGCCTACGGTCCGTCCTACACTATGATCCACTTGCTCACATACTGACGACAATCCATCGTACTCAGGAGTCGCTCTTACCAGCAGCAGCAGCACTTGGAACCAGAACAGCTCTGCATCCATCACGGTCGTCTCCGGTTCTGGTACATAGCAATAGATGGACCTTCATCCCTATGATGGTGAAATGAATGTTGATTGCAGGAGTCTACATCGAAAACGATAACGGACATAAATGGCGGCAGTATGGGAACACTGTCATTGAAGGATCACCATACGGAGCCCCAGGTACTTGTCCTCGAACTTGTGCTTCTTCCACTTTCATGGTTTGGTAACTGCGTGGATCAGGCGTCGGTCTTCTCGGGTCCACTTGGCTTCAAGTAGGGAACACGACCATCAGAAATAAACAAAACGGTGCTTTTCATCAAGACTCAGGTGAAGAATAGACACTAATAGACGAAGTGCAGGAGTACTTCTTCAGGGTTCTGCACAATGGAATCAACTTGGCTCGCTTGCCATCGTTCAATCAGGACTTGGTGGCAATGGTACCGTTGTTCTCCCTTTCTTGCTTCACCTTCCCTGAGATGCTTCCTCTGATGGACAACATAGGAGTTGAAATCACTCAGTTTAGTCAAACCTGGAGTCAAAATGGAGGTCTGCTGATGACACTTAACAGCGACAACTCTTGTGGTACAGACTTCTTACTCGTAGGCCTGCTCACTGCAGCTAGACTGAACAATGATCACTCGCAGGTGTCAACATCACTGGCCTTGGACCGGAGGTGTGGCAAGCGAATGGCCCACAACAGATCACCGTTGGTGCGGGCACGGTTGGTACCGAGGGTATTCTGCTGCTCTCCCTTCATCGAGTCGGAGCATAGTACTCAATATCTAACCCACACCTTGCAGCCATATGCCCTCCTCCTCTTCCGAACCCATCGGCACAATCGGTTCAAACTGTGTTCAATGTCACCCGGCCAAGTCTCATCGTCACTCCAGCCGGTACTCGCTGATGTACATTGCGAGGATGGTGAACACTCATACATGAGTGTATGGATTGATGATGGACAGGAGAGCAGACATTGCCTCTGCTGCAGGGCGGCAAACAAGTTCAATTCGACTTCATGACGCTCTCGGAGCTGTCTGCCGTGGACAACTCTGTTGTGCAGCAAGTCTCACTCCAACAAGGCACCACCTCTTCTCCTTACCTTTTCTCTCCCACACTGCAGGGCAGCTGACATCACTCCCTTCTTTAGCTGGATGGCAGCCTCAAACCAACGCCACTCTTGATGTGCTGACTGGCTTTGCGACGGTGAGCTTCTTTAGTCAGTTACCAGCTGGAGTGGTGCTTAACTACACTTTGCTGACAACAAACGTCTCACAAGACATTACGCTTGGTATGTCCTCTTCCCGATGTGCTTTAGCTCCGTACTAACAGTAAAACAGGCAACGGCTTTACGTTCACATTGAATCCTCAGTATGCAAAGTTATCCTTCCAGTTGGCCGCATGGAAGTGGAACTCCACGTAACTCCTATCCACCACTCAGCCTTTTCGCCTTTAGTGTTTGACTCACGTTGTACGTTTGGTGACAACGCAGCTTGAACAAGTTGCAGTTGGCCTTCTCCGTTCAGCCAGGCTTTGCCAGCAGCCAGGTGAGAACCAACACGCCCAAGAGGGACATCACCAGCATCTTGCTCCAGAGCGCCGATCCGAGCTTGGCCAGTGGTCTTGTGCGCCTGCTCAACTTTGGTCTCGATGCAAGTAACCAGAGCGTCAGTTGTTCCATCACCACATCATCAAACATGTCGACGGTGATGCTCACGTTTGACTACTTCGGAGCTTTGCTCAACTATGATCCAGGTACATTCTTCTCTTGTCCTATCTGCTGTACAAGCCAATTGACGCTTGCCGACCGATCATGCAGACCTTTCGCTTCTGGTCGGGAGTTCATCAGGTGGAGGAGGCGGTAGCAGCAGCGACAACTTGGGCTTGATTGTGGGCGTCTCCGTGGCCATTCCTGTAGCTGTCGCGTTCGTATTGATCACCATCGCAACGGTGGTCGTGGTGGGCTACATCCGTTCGCGCAAGAGCAAGGCGCTTAGAGATAAGATCAACTACGGCGACGATGAGCTTTGATCTTGCGGAATGCTCTCCCTTCTGAATGTATGTAAGGACACTTTAAACAATACATATGAGGGAGCATCCACCATCACTGTACTTCTGCGCAACTTGCTGGCGGCAGTGTTTCTCCACCTGGTCTGGTTTGGTGGGCTCTGTCCCTCCCTCTGGGTCCAGGCACAACAGCGCAGCTATCGGTCTGTGCTATCGCTGATCAGTTTGATCCCCTAGACCGCAGACCGAACTTTCCTGAGAACTGCTGTGCTAAGTGTACTGCTACTCTGTTAACCTTGCTTCAGCGCGTTTCACTCACTGCCTAGTGAGCCGTGAACTTGGTTGTGGGGCTTTTCAACAGGTGGGACTGCAGTAGCCATCAGCTGTGGCAACCAGGGAAGAGAATGTAAACAGAGAGGAGTCTTGCACCTCGTTGGGCAGCGCCGTGTCCATGTTCTCCTGACGCTGATTCTCTGATTTCTGCCTTGGCTTGTGACCGCATTCACCCTATCCAAGTGTTTCGAACAGATAGAAAAATTTGTGCAAATTGAAACATGTTTGGAATTTTATATGGTAAGCAGGAATGAACTGAGTCCAGTGACAAAGAGATTGGAAAAGTGGTGGATAACCATCAACAGGATTGATTCATGAGTCCACTTGTTCACTGTGATGAGTTGCCTGCACCTGTTTGTGGATCTGCTTCAGCTTCGTGTGGGCAGCCATTGGCACGCGCCCATTCAAGAACTTTCCAATGGCCTTCTTCAGCGGCTGCACGGCAAGTCCGCTCGTCCCAGGGGCATCCATTTGCGCGTGCCCATTGAAGTACTTCAAGATGGCCTCCTTTAGCTGCCGCATAACATGTCCTCTGGTCCCAGGGGTATCCGTTGGCGCGCGCCCATTGGAGAACGTTGAGATGGCCTCCTCCAGCTGCTGACTTGCAGACAGTGTGGGCCCATGAGAATCCGTTGGCGAATGCCCATCGAAGAATCGCCAGATGACCTCCACCAGCTGCTGCTTTCCAGGTCGTCTTATCCCATGGGCATCCGTTGGTGTGCGCCCATTGCAGAATCGCCAGATGACCTCCACCGGCTGCTGCCTCACAAGTCGTCTCATCCCATGGGCATCCGTTGGCGCGCAGCCATTGAAGAACCTCCAGATGGCCGCCGTGTGCTGCAGCCTGACTCGTGCTCTCATCCCATGGCCAGCCGTGGGTGAGCGACCATTGAAGAATCTTCTGATGGCCTCCTCTTGCAGCTGCCGCAGCTACGGCGGAGTCCCACCGGTATCCTTTGGTGAACTCCATTGGAGAATGTGCAGATGGCCACCTGAAGCTGCTGCTTCGAAAGTCCTCTCGCTCCAGGGGAATCCGTTGGCGCGCGCCCACTGAAGTACATGGAGCCATCCCTTGCCTGCCACAGCTGTCGTGTACTCGGTACGACTCGGACTCATGTTTGTTCTGCCACCATCATCGTCCGTGTCATCAGGCTTCTTCATCACCTGTTGGAAGAGCTGGATGATCTTAGCATTCCACTGATGACAAACAAAACGGTACAGAGGCCACATGAGTTGGTCCGTCTTCGTGAAAATCATCCACATCAGCTCGACCGGCAACTCCGCCCACATGTCCACCGGAGTCGTTTTCACCATCTGCTCTCTCCTCTCCGCTATTGATTGACATCATGGTGTTGAGGTGCTCACTTGGTCCGTCCAGGTGGTGAAGTAGGTGCTCGGCCCACTTAAGGCCCTGGCGAAACCCCGTAATGGGGACTTTTGAAGTGAATTTTTCACAAGTTTCACTCAAAGGTTGAGGTGGCGAAAAAGAAAGGAAAGAGAAATGAGAATAATTAATTTGTCTGCAAATATATATCATTCATGCATTCATCTTTTCCATGCTGGCATGATTTCTTATAACACATGTGCTATTATTAACTGATTTGGCTGAAATCAACTAATAAAAGAAGATATTTACTAGTGAGATTAAAAAAAGTTGATATAGCTCATTAATGAATAAGTAAATTAATGCATGAAATATAAAAGAAGAGTTCTTTTTTCTATATCTTAAAGCAATAGTTTTAATTCTTTAAGCAGACTACTCATTGGGCCACACAAAAAATTATATTACTTTTATTTATTACTTTTTAATGATAAGTCATCTAATGATTACTTTGTATTTCTTCTAAATGAGCAATGTTGATACAGCTTATGGTCCTTTGCATGCAGGTTAATGGTACTTATTGGCATTCTTGCAAATCTTGAAGATTCCATCCTCTGATGACGTCAGCATCATTTTTTGCATACCAAGTTTATTTGGCGATCGAAGACCGAAATGCCTACCCAATCCGTGAGCTTGAATCTTTGTCCTCGTGTGCTACCTGCTGCAGTGCAAGAACAAGAGGTGGAGGAAGGCACATGGCACTGTACAAGATAACCGTTCTGGGGACGGGTGGTGTGGGCAAGGTATGAGTCTGACCCTTGCTGGAACCCTTGGGACGATGCCATTTACTAACTGCTTTTGTCTCTTTTTTCTTGCGTGCACCTGACCTTGCCTCCTTTGTTTCCCACAGACCGCCCTCACCATCAGGTTGACCAGTAATCATTTTGTTGAGTACTATGGTACATTCAGTAAAATGTCCATTTTTTATTTTCTTTATAATAAAATAAATAAAGTTTGTGTACGGAAATAAACCCTTTTTTAAAAAGAGTACACCTCCTCTAATGTACATGCCTCTGGGCAGATCCAACAATTGAGAACAGCTACCGACGACAAGTGATGATTGATGGTGAAGTGGCCGTACTCGACATCCTAGACACAGCAGGCCAAGAGGAGTTCAGCGGTATCCCCATATCCCTTACTACTGATGATGCCATTCCTCCTCTCGTGCATGCATGGTCATTGATTGGATTGCTGACTTCATGGTGTATCATGTGCTGCAGCCATGAGGGCACAGTGGATACGACAGGGGGAGGGATTCGTGCTGATGTACAGCATAGGTACCATTGCGGTGGCGTTCATTCTTGTACAACTGGACTTTCTTGCGATTCTCATGACTCAAACTGGGCAGATAGGAAAGATGCATTCGAATATGTGAATGTACTGCACGATTTGGTCCTCAAGACGACTGATGTGGACAAAGCGGACGCCCCTCCTATGGCCATAGTTGGGAACAAGGTCGATCTGGACGCCCAAGGGGAGAGGCGAATCCCAAGTGCAGAGGGCCGTAAACTTGCCGCCAACTTGAGTACTTGAGCCACTAGGAGTTGTGTTTAGTCTATACTATAGCTCACGTACATGCGTGCTATTCTTCTCAGATTGTCTCTTCTTTGAATCGAGTGCTAAAGAAATGATCAATGTGGAAGAGATCTTCTTTGAGCTCACTCGTGCCATCCGTAAACGCAAGCTTGCCGGAACACCAGCGCCGACAGGCGAGGCAGGGAAGCCCAAGGAGAAGGAGGGCAAGATCAAAGCGTTCAAGAAGTGCCAACTCTTTTGAGCCTACAGATCCATTTCCTCATGTACATACAGTTTTCGTGTGCAGTAGTTTCACACAGTCAACTCCAACACTTTCACTGCCCATTCGAATGAACATACGTTACATGCAAAGGGATTCTTTCAGCGTTATGCTTAGCCAAGAACATAGCTCTGGCTGTCGATACACTCAGACACTAAGGCATCACTCATTCATTACACCACGCATAGTCTCATTGATGAGGTTCTTACCTGCCCTCTTGCTAGAGCAGCCGCTACCAGCGCCAGTGTTGATATGCACACAACAAGTCATATATCTCGTGGTCCATCCGCCAATCCCTGAAACTCCTTCCCGTTAACTCCTTCAATATTATCAAGAAACATTAATTAAGTGAAGCAGAAAGCTGTTGCTGTATCCATTCTTTGGTGGTGATGGACGAAGGAGAACAAGAGGGATTGCTTCTGCTGCCAGACCTGGTCGTGGACCTCCTCGTTCAAGAACTCCTATGTGAGACATCGCACCACCGGACCTTCCTCACCACCTGTACATCTCTTCCAGGTCACCTGGTGTTTACTTTCTTCTTTATGTTTAAATAAATTCAAAAATATTTTAAGTTTAGAATGAATAAAAATAATCAACAAAAAAACTCACACATACCATGTAGCAGGTGATGATCCGAAACGTGGCGATGCGGTGGAGTACAGCAAGGCGTTTCAGGACTACCAAGACTTTGTGTACAGGTATGCCCAACAAGAGGAGGATCCCAGCCCTGAAGAGCTGGCAGAGCATCTCGAGGCCCTTCGCCGACGTCCACGACCACCGGCCATCGCTCCGTACGAAGTCACCATTCCCTGTGATGAAGATGAAGATGATGACGATGATGATGATGATGATGATGATGTGCATGATGTGCATGATGATAATGATGATGATGATGAATGTGGTCTGCTCGCTGTGTTTACTTATATAGGGTCAGATTGTACCATTTCTTCTTCGATGATGTAACTAACAGAGGCATCACGCAGACAAGCTGTACTTCGGGAAGGAGCGAGCTGCACTACTCCTCGCCGCATACCATACTCGATCCTCGCGTTGCGGCTGACCTGTCGAGCGGTGAAGGAATCTATCGACCTCGCTTGCTCGAAGTGCTTGCCACCGTGGCACCTTCTGGCACAACTGGAAGCGTGGCTGCATGATCAAGTGCAAGCTGTCATACCCGGGCCTCCCACACTGACGCCCCAATCTCCTGAAGAAGCTCAGGCGTTTCACCAAGTGACCACTATGGAGACGCTTGCTCTAGGCTTTGTCAATGCTCAACTCCATCAGATGAGGTGCGTCATATGGGTATGTACCTGTTTTCACGTAGTGGGCACTGATGCTGCTCTTCTGCAGACTGAGCCAACTGTTCGACCGACTTGGCCGAGCTCATGACTGGAGCCCAGCAAAACGGGCAGCACTGAGTCAGATGTTTGCAATCTACGACGATGGCAGTCCTGATGGTGCACACTCACCACAAGTCCGCTTACGTGTACTCCAAATGAATCAGTACAGCGATTTCATGGGGTTGACGCCCACCTTATGCATTGAGTCGCGTATGTCTCTGTCACCCACCGATGATCCCAAAGGTACTTGAGTGCACTCTTTCTTGCACGTCCTCCGTACTAAGGATCACTGACAGATACATTGGAGCTATCGCTGGCCATGGAGAATCATGGCCTGGGATCTTACAAGTCGATTGACCTTAGGCTCAACCTGCATTACTCAAGTGCTTCGATCTGGGCACATAACATTGAGAAACATGGTGGGCACTTTGTTCCTTCTACTGATGAGGGCCAAGGTGCATGCTTGCTTGCCATGTTCTGGGATGAATATGATGAGCAACACCACTTCGTCGAAGACACACTCCTGTTGAAGCTGTGGAATCGCATTACGACCTGGTGTCAAAGGAATGGCGATCTGGAATGGAGCGCAGAGGAGGTGCTGAGTGTGCTATTGGCATGCTTGGGCTACGTACAGCCCATTGTTCCTTACCACCAGAATCCTGAGTACGAACAGGATGCTGCCGAGGCCATGTCCCACTATGATGGTTCACACAATGCCTGTGCCGAATACAAGGTACCTCAGCATACTGGCTACCTGCAGTGATGCTTCAACTGACCAATACGTTCTTGTTTTCTGCTCACTCTAGGGTCCGTTTGTCCAACAGTTCGCCTCCTTTATGTCTGATCTGGGCCTGCAGACAGTCGATCAGGTTTATCTTTCTTGTTCCTGCACCGATCCGGATGAGTAATGACTTTCATATTCCATTCTATCAACGGAAGAATGCAGAAGGGATGTGGAGCTGGGTAGCGAAAGGGATAAGGAAGTACTTCGGCCAACGTAGAATATCACTTGCTTCATCTGGTCTTGAACGTCTTGGTCAAGTTCAATCCCGAGATCCAGATCCTACGAAAGGCCTTCGTTCAGCAATCCCTCCTCAGGTAAGTGCAGTCCGTAACATGCGTGTACTAAGCTCACTTACAAAGTTCATCTGCGATGCTATAGGAGTTTCTTGGTCGTCTGCGCTTTCTTGACGGTCATTCCTTCAAGAAGAGTGAATTCGCCAACACCAACTTTATGTTTCGCAGTCTGGGAGCGCGCTGGGCAGTGCCTCTGGTACACTGCATGTATGGCGAAGAGGAAGGGTGGCTGGTCTTCACCTATGATCGGAAGATCAGTGCTGAGTTCGGAACCCACCATACTCAGAGGGACAAGAGCAAAGTTGAGCGCCTCGCTGTACGAGTCATCAGCAGCAACCCTCAACGCCTGCTTCGAACACTGCAGGCCGATTCCTCGTCTATTGACGAACCCGGCACAGAGGAGAAGGAGGATGACGAGTGGCCACGCTTAAGAGAGCGGGAAGCTGACGAGGTGCTGCTGTGGACATCTGCCGACTTTGCTCACAGCAATGTTAGGGGCGAAAGAATCGACGTGATAGCGCTCACGAGAATCGGCCATATGCTTGGCCTCATCCAAAGTGTAGTGAATGTAGGTACAACCATGATGCACATACTAGGAAAAGTGCTACTGATCTTTCTTATTCACAGAGTCAAGGTGAAGCTGCCTCGTCCCTCTCATCCATGTCTGTTGAAGATGAATCATCAGGCAGCAAGCAGCTCAAACGGAAGGAACCTGAACAGTTGGAAGTAGGGTCATCTGAACAGGGTGATGAACGACCAGCTAAACGAGCACGACCTGAAGAAGAGCAGGATCTGGAGGAGGAAGAGGAAGATGATCCAGCAGAAATGGTGTACGCGATCGAGGTGGCCAGGTTCCTGATGATGGTGGCTCAGATGACAGCATGGGATGCATGCAGAGTATTCCCACGCGAGGCTGAACACTGCAGACATGTTGCGCAACTCATCAACTGTGTTCTGGGCAGCACAGAGGATGCCACAGCAGTTGCCAAGGTTCTGTATGGTTATGTTAGTGATCCATGGCCAAAGTAAATCCTACCCAAGCAAGCTTTGGGGCACATGTGTTAATCCTTTGCTGATTCATGAGTGACCACCGCAGATGTCAGTGCTCATAGTTCACCAAGTGTAGCAAACGTGACACCCTCCATTGTTGGTGTAGGGGTCCATCCCTTCTTGGCTTCGCGCAACCCATAAATGCTTGGGTAGTTGGGGTTTCATCGGAACAAGAATGCGAAAAATGATCCAATCTTTTAAATAGTGCCTGGTTCACATTATTATCTTAAGGCCCTCTTCAAAAGTATTGGTTGCCCCTATCTCTCCGCCCTGGCCTCCGCATAATGATATTGCTGTACCTCCACACTCACCTTAATGTTTAGTTACTCTTCTTTGCTCTGGTGTAGTGCATCAACATGAACGTGATTGCGGTTAAAGTGGCCCTTCTCGTCTTGGCCATCGTCCTCTTCACAGATGGGGCGGTACCTGTCCTCTTCACCTGTTGAGTTAAATCGTGGGGTGTCTTTTCCTCAAGGAAGTTGGGTGTGCAGGTGGCCAAATCCAAGCTGGGAGTGTACTTGGGTGCAGCGGGCTCTGATGGAGGCCGGGGAGGGCCAGCTGCTATTGCGGGCTACGAGCAGTGGTTGGGGATGGATGTCACCTATGGCCTCGACTTCATGGCCAAGGATGACTGGTGGGTCTTTAACGAACCCACGGTACCTGCCCTCCCTTGCTTGCGTGAAGTTAAACTGACTGAGCTGCTGCGAGTACAGTGGCTGTTGGTTCCGTGGTCGAAGTGGGTGAACTCGGCTCCCACGGGCCAGAGAGTGCTGGTCCTCTCTATCCCTATGGTAGTGGACACTGTCACAAACAATACCGACGCCATCATTCGGGTTCGCTTGTGCAGGGAGAGGAGCATGTTGGGGAGTGTGATGAGGATTCGGAGTTATATTGATCGGAAACAACATCAATAGGGCGCACAAGGACTGTCCAACGGCAACTTCACTCTGATAGCGCAGAGCCTGGTCAAGTACAACCTTTCCAACACAATCCTGCGCATTGGATGGGAGTTCAACGGCAACTGGTACAAGTGGTCAGCGCAGTATGCCTATCAACAATGGCCTCTGTACTTCCAGCAGATCGTCAACGCTACTCGAAGCGTTTCAGGTCTGAAATCTTCTAGCTCTTCTAATGAGTGGTAGCTGTACCACTCACTGAAGAGTGAATGTACCACTCAACAGGACAACACTTCAAGTACATGTGGAATCCAAACGTCAACGCCAACTGGACGGGTCTGTATCCGGGCAATCAGTACGTGGACTACATCGGGTTCGACCTCTACGACACCTGTTGGAGCTACTACGTCTTCCCTGCTGAGAGTGGCTATTGGTAGGTTCAACGCTAAGCAGCATTAACGTGACTGAGTCACTTCCGCAGCCCACACTGATGACAATTCACAGGTACTCTCAGCTCAACTTCACGGCTGGAACGACGATTGAGTACAAAGGCGCCATGTATACAGCCAAGACGAAGATCCAGGCCGGTGGTGCTCCTCCCAATAGCAACTCCAACTGGAACATCTCCGTGTCGGCCTCTCAGCTGAACCAGAGCCGGTACAACTGCTGGAACTACCTCTACAGCGGCTGGTACGGGTTCACATCGCTGCAAGCGCTGGCCAAGCAGCAGGGCAAGCCCATCGTCCTTCAAGAATGGGGCCTGTGGAACAAGGCTGACGGTCATGGTGGTGGTGACAATCCCTATTTCATCAAGAAGATGTACGACCTGGTCACTGATCCAGCAAACAACGTGGCCTGGTCATCGTACTTCGACGTGTGGGCCAGTGACGGCAATCATCAGCTCAATCCGAGAGGCAACACCAATCCGGCCTTCCCGCAGGGCACGGAGATGTTCGTGAGCCTTTTCGGCGGGCAGAACTCGGCTGCTACATCCTTGCAAGCGATGTGGCTCGATTACCTGATACGTATCCTGAGCTTACCGGTGCCCTCTGCTCTGAGTAGAGAGTAAGGTGTGTTGTAATAACGTTACATTGGTGGCACTCATGGAAGACGTTCGTTCCCTGTCCCTGTTTAGAAAACGTGAGTGAAGATGGGAACGTCAAGCTTACTTGTGAAGGCGCATGGGGTAAGGATGGTCATCTTCAAGTTCTTCAGTGGGCGCGCAGCAACGGATGGGAAACCATGACAAGACAAGCCAGTGGTTCATTATTGTCATGTTGAGCGGATATCTCAAGCCTTTCCAAAGGAGGGAGGGTGGGGATACAGTAGCTTCAATCAGCGCCAACAAGAGGAGGGGCCACAACAGGCGCTTCTTCACCTTGATCAAGAGGCCTGCAAATGAACTGTCCAAACTTGTGCCCTTGGACGCACTGTTGCCCAGGTGGGCATCCAGGAGAGTACGCTGAGCACCACGAACACTGGGACACAAACAGGGTTAACAAGATACCCCTTCCCTCTTCGGTCAATAGGGAGATGAGTGGAGATGAGGGTAAGTACGTCAGAGTCGACCTGCAAGGGCCCATCATTGTCCACAGTCGGAGTACAAACAAACTGTCCAAACTTGTGCCCTTGGACGCACCGTTGCCCAGGTGGGCATCCAGGAGAGTATGCTGAGCACCACGAGCACTGGGGCAGAGGAAGGAAGGAATAGAGTGAGTGCGACAGATAGCTAGCGAGTCCCCACGTTGACCCAAACCAAGATGAGGGGGAGGGTTACTTCAGATGATTGCTCGGTGGCCTGCGATTCGTTGGCGCTGACGAAGGCCATGAGGAAAGCAACGATGGTGGCTGCGCTCAGGTGCGCAGAGAGAAGTGTTGTGCGAGGCATTTGTTCTCTTGTGTACGACAGAGGAGGGTTCAGAGGTAACAAGCACTGGTTAAGACAGGAGAAGCTGAGCTCTTCTTTTCCTTTGTTGTACTTCCCGGTCAACGGGCTGGATATCGGCGATGTAAACCTGGGAATGTCCTGGAATGCAAGGCATCCGTGTTGGCATGGAAGTATCATGAAAGTCATGCACTCAGAACAAGAGCATCCCTGTGCACCAAGAAGGCCTTCTGTTACAAACACGTCACATTTCCTCATGATCAGCATCCCATCCCACTTTGCCTGGCAGAGCGCTGGTCTGCGACTGATCTTCCAAACAGTGCACATTAGCAGTCAACATCAGCAGCTGGCGTGCTGAGATGTCCACAGCCCCGATGCCGAGTTAGAAAGAGTCACGTAAGTCCCGACATGCTGGTTCAGATGCTTAGGTGTATCCATTCGTCAACGGAAGCCACAAACACCAAAGCGCCCCACCGATACACCGTGCAGCACATCAGGCCCTCAACATTGGCGAACTTCATTTGAATCCTGATAGGGGAGATAGGGGTGAGTGAGGAATGTGTCAAAGATGATGAGGGAGGATAGTGGCACATGATAGTTTTCCAGAGGTTACGCTAGCCCAAGCAATTGAGAGTCGCTGCGCAGACCTCTTTGCTGATGAAGATAAGAATGATGAAGCCGAGGATGATGAAGATGGTGAAGCTTCCTCTTCTTGAGTTTCGTCACTGTAAGCAAGGTTGTGCAGTGTGGGAACCACTGCATCTGGACTGAACTGGACCTCCGGGTATGAAGACTGACGTCGGTTGATTTCCGATGCGCTGATGGCAAGTTTGGAAAGCGCATCCTCGGCCTCGTAGCGGTCAGTACTGTCGTCCACCCAGCATCGAGTGATCAGGTCTGCTATGTACGCCGGCACATGGTCTTTCATGGCAGGCTTCTCCCCACGTAGGGTTTTCTCCATTATCACAGGAGCAATGTCTTCGCTTGGCCACCACAGATCATGGCCATGAGCAGCCTCATACAGGAGAACGCCGTATGCATACATATCCGTAGCTGTTGTCACGCGGAAGTGAAACAGCTCTGGCGCCATATACTGCACTGTAGGAAAGGAGAGTGAGGGTTGGCTTCTTCTAACATGCAAAGATCCGAAACGAAAAAGGAGAGTAGTCTTTGCTCACCTGTGCCCCGTATCGTTTTGATCTCTTTGAGGTAGCCTTTCGTCAACCTCTTGGAGATACCAAAGTCAGTAAGCTTAAACAGCAGACGTCCATCCGGTTTTTGGTCCACCTGATTGTCATCGAGCAAGTAAGTTAGCACTCTTCTGGTAGCTGGTACGCCGTTTGATGAAGAAGAGTACCATCACGTTAGACAGCTTTAGGTCTGCATACACAACTTCAGCGGAATGGATCCATTGCAGCGCTTTGGCCACATGCTTAGCCAGTCTAGTTCACTCGTTATGGTAAGGGCTTTCATATATGGCTTCTGAGGGAGTGGCCACGTACAGATGCAACTTGAACTGCCAATCACTGCAGTTGAATCCACCCTTGGTGATGTAGTCACGGGCATCCCCGTTGGCGATGCAGGGCATCACAAGACCTAACCGGTTGGGCTGCGCGGGATCTTTCCAGTAACCCCAAAGAGGTACGTTATGCTTGTGTGCCAAGCACCTGAAAGGAATGTCCCATCTAAGTATTTTGCTAATATGTCGAGACATGTGTGCATTGGGCGTACGTACTTCATCAGCTCAGCCTCTCTCCAAAACATCTTTTGCGAATGATAGTCATATGTAGTGATCACTTTGACTGCACACAGCTGTCCCTCCTGGTTGGTAGCCTGGTAGACAAGTCCGTAGCTTCCACTACCAATCTGTTGGTCCAGTTTGATGCCTTTCAGCTGAGTCTGCACCGCCGAGAGTGAGTGGTACGGCGAGTTGATCAAGTGTGATGGGCTGATCCAAAGGGCAACGGTACCACATGAACCTGCTTATCCACCAGTTCACCTGTTCTGCATATTGGGCACTTCAACAGAGATATGACCGATTTATCAAACCAGTTGGTGGCTTCCTTGCGTGCGAGGCAGTGGGCTGCGCAACCAGAGCATAAGATGCGGCATTTGCTGTGGATTAGGAACAGATCAACACTGATTCGCCAATGTGTGACAATCGTGGAGGCGCCAGTACCAAGAAGCAACCACTTGACGCGGCTTGAGAAGGCAAAACAAACAATTCAGCTCCTCAGGAATGGATACCTTCTCTTTCTTCTTGACAAGATGCTTGCGTATCAGAGGCCTACTGTACAGTACCGAGTAGGCCACAGGCACTTGATTGTCCTCCTGATCTCGTTTAGAAGACTTCATCATGCACATATATGTAAGGAATGTCTAGGTACCTGACGCAAGAGGTGGTAGATGTTTTCATAGCCTTTCCTGTCCAAAGTTGGAGGTGCAACCCAGTCACCAGGCCATTCCATTGATTTTGGTCCAAGAAGAGTCTTCCGCATCATCTTGAGCACTGAGAGACCATTTAGAAGGAGAGGGCTATGGAAGAAGGGCTTATCATTACCTCGGACACGCAACGAGTCTCCTGCTAGCGGGCCAGCGTGGACTGGATTAGACCGGTGTTGTCCTTTTTCGTTGTGCGAGCTCTGACTGCGCGCACAGTGGATCTCCTTTTTGTCGTATGTTCGGTTCCTTGGGTGAGCAGCCCAACAAGGAGTCAAGTCCTGCACAGACACAACTCTACACCTCAGGACTTCACGTGAAGCTGAAACAAGGGACAATAATGAACCTCTAGCAGATTTTTCAGCTTAGCACGAGCACTCTCCACCAGCTTGTCCTCTGTTAATGTCCGTTGATCACTCTGAGGCTCAGATCATATGAGTTCACTCAGAGAAAGCGGCGAGACGGCCAGAAGATAGGGTGCGTTACATGTGCTTGCTTGCCCTCCTCAGCAACAACAAGAGCAGTGAAGAGATTCCACGTTTTCTTCTCGAACTCGACGAAATTGTTGCGTGTGGGGACGCCCTCGACCAGCAACATAAGCTGCCATCTATTGATTCATATGAAAACAGAAGGCAGGCGTCAATCATAAAGTACGTGGTATGCCTTAAACAAGTGGAGGACGTACGCCTGTTGCGCAATGGGATTGTTGAAGGCAATCAATTGCATATCGATCTCGACTCGCGAAACCTCATCCTTACGGGTTTCGACATGCCTGACGAGTTTCTCAACGAGCTTGCACCAGCTGTACTCACTAAGTAGGCGCGTGCTACTTGCCAAGCTGTTGAACCTTGAAGTGGTGATCGTATGAAGAAGTCTATCGAACTCCTGGATCTGCTTCTGATATAGCGGCTCGAAGTCATCTGCGTTTGCAAAGGTAAGCTACCTACTCAAGAGGAGCGAATGTTCTGGTGGGGAACTGTTCACCATAGGGGATACACATGACGTGAACGGAAGAGTAGTGCTGCTGGAGCTCCCCTGTTTTGTCGAGGGTTTCCTTGAAGTTAGCTGTGCATCGGTCTGTGTCATATTCCCCATCTCGTCGTCCACATTTGTTGCGAACAATGATCAAAGCCGGCTTCTGATCAACGTTGGAAACCAGAAGCCGGGCTTGGTTGGAGAAGTCCTTCGCCTGTTTGCCCACCACCAGTAAGAACTGCACCATCATTATAGGGTAAAGAAGTCAGGTATTCACCTTCTCCACGTATTCAATCGCAGCAAGGTCCCCATGATACATGAAGACTACCACATCGGAGATGAAGTAGCCCAATCCAGGAAACACTGTTCCGACGACAGCGTTGCGCCTCTCGGCAATCTCTTTTTGTTTGCTGCGATCTGCTATCCTATCCCAACGTATTCCCTGTATCGAAAGGGGAGCTTAGGCCAAAAGTGTGATGAAGAATCACCATTCATGGCGTACCTTGGGCAGTTTCTTACTCGCCGAGAAGCCCTCCATATCGAGCAACCGGATGTTGCCCACAGTCCAGGGATTGGGCAAATGGTACACATGAATGTCAGAAGTCGTCGCAGCATGGTCCTTTGGCGGCGCCACCATAGCTCTGTGCACAAGGTGAAAAGGAATCAGGAACACCAATGATGCGAACCAAGCATAAAACCATGGTGGTGTACTTCTTTCCCATGCTGTGCAAGTTCATGAAGTTATTGAGCATGGTCGACTTGCCAGCGTGTGTGGCTCCGGCAAAGCATATCACCGGCGAGTAGACCGAGTGCTTTGAGCGAACTAGCAAGCGCTGAAATGTCTTTGAGGTCAGGCTCACAGCCATTTGCTCGTTGATGTGAATCAGTTCGGTCTGTCAAGTTCAGAACATAAGTGGTGTGGACAACTCTGGCATGGGACGCCTGGCGTTTGTTACTGATGTACCTGTTCATGCCTGATGATCTTGTCCACACCAGCAAAGGACTTACTGTGGCTGACATCGCCCTCTGCAATTCATTTAGAAAATGTGGTATGCGGCAAAAGGGCACATGTTTCAAATTCTTAAAGATTGAGACTTACCTCTGGTCACGACTACCACGATGCGCCAGGTGTGGCCTGTACCAACGTGCTTGTTCACTTTACAGTGGTCACAGAAGTACTCCTCACAGTTCTCACACCTGAAGTTGGCACACAGGGCGCTGCACTTGCAGCAGTCCTGCTGACTGTAGACCGAGTAGGACTCCAGGCGAAGCGCCGTCTTGACGTGTTCGCGGCTTTTGCCCACGCGGTGCTGCGGTGCCCAACACGGCTCGCAGTAGTCGGCTTCGCAAGTTTCACAGCGCCACTCTGCCGCTTGCTCCTGGCACACTTCACAGTAATCCGAAGGTGGGGCGTCCATTCCAACTCTTTCTCCTCTTCCTTTCTGCTGATGGCGCTCACATACACCTTCTCCTCCGGAGCTGTTTCCCACAGTTACAGCTGTTGTTGTGAACTTCACCGTCCCACGTGTGCCGAATGTTCCGACACTTGTACCAATGGGTGCCTGCGTTTTTCGGAAATTTGGATTTTTCACTGAAAACACCCTAAGCGTACCTGAGCAACCAATCCCGTAACTGGCCGTTGTCTTGCAACGCCCTAATTGAAAACGGAGTAAAAATAAAACTAGGTGTTTTCGCTAGTACGTTCGGGGCTGTATCATTGAAGAGGTGATGATGGAGGCGACGAGCGCAAGCCCAGCCACAGGAGCGGGCACCTGCGTGTACTGCGAGAAGGCGGCAGCGCAGTGGGGATGCGCGGTGTGCGAGACGGACCTGTGTGACGTGTGCTGGGCAGAACTGCACAAGGCGGGCAAGCGCAAGACTCATTCCAAGCTCAGCCTCGCCGTCCAGGCCCATGAAGAGGAGATGGACAGGCGCGCCAGAGGCTGCGCCGTGTGTGAACAGCTGGTTGCTTCCTTCTGGTGTCTTGAGTGCCAAAAAGGGTTCTGTGGCCAGTGTCATGCGTCCGGTGAGTCCAACGACAAGTCTCACACACTCCTCCCCATCGCCCAAGGTACTCCTGTTCTTTTCACTGTTCTTATTGTTTCTCATTCCTATTTCTTTTTCTCCAGGAGACGGGTCGCGTGCGGCAAATGAAGAGGTAGACAAGTTACTAGAGACACGAGGACGGCAGGTACAAAGACTTGGAGTTGAGTCCGATGCATCTCGACTGTCACATTCGCTCATATGAGGATGACACATGATGCAGACGGAGTTGATTCATATCAACGAGCTGTTTGAGGTGGACCTTACCAAGGACAAGTTCTTTGAGTTACTGCGGAACTCAGTCGACTACAACAGCTCTCCTGTGGTGTGCTTCACCGGAGCGACGCATGCAGGCAAGTCGTCCACGATCAATGCCCTTATGCCTTCTGATTGCGGCCAGCCTCCGTGCGCACATCCTAACAACACTTCTATCACTGTATCGCTGACTTACTCGCGTGCTCAGGGCACTAGTCGCAGTACCAGGTGTCCTCGACGCTACGACTGTAGACATTCACTTGTACCAGATGCCCAACCCGTGGGGATCTGGCAACCTTCGGCTGTTGGACATGGAAGGATTCTCGGCCGTTGCTAAACTGCCCTACGTACGTAGTAGCTGGTCAATGTTGATGTTGATGTGACTTGGTACACCTTGAATCCAACTAACGCTTACAACTTCACAGGGACTGCGATGGGGACTGGTGAACTCTGAAGCGCATTCAGCTGCGTTGCAGCGCAATGAAGTGGTTGATAACCACTATCCGCGCCTTGCCTATTTTGTCTCCGATGTACTAGTCTACGTCATACAAGGGGATCTGGCGGTCTCAGATCACGCAACAAATGTGCTTTCCTCTGGACTCACTTTCTTCCGTGTGTGGCTAGAGAACTTACATGTTGATTTTTGGTGTTCTTTGTCCGTAGGCAATCCGATTCGCCTGGAACGCAGCTACCAACATCAAGATGGGCAGGCGCAAACCAGCTCTCATTATCGTGAGGAACAAGTGTGGACCGAAAGATATAGTAGAGAACGTGGAGAAGTGTACAAGAGATTTCCTCGACTGCCATGACCCTCATCGCGTCCTTCTCCAACTTTACTCGTCTGTTGAAGTATTTACCATGCCGTTGAGTGCGTACAATTGCTTTTGGCAGTGCTCCCTGGGCAATCTTCAAGAACTTTGATACTGAGTGATCTCCGTCTACGCTACAGCGGACTTTCCGGATCTCTATAAGGCACAGATGCAGGCGTTCAAGCTTCTCCTACGAGACAGGGTAGACTCGCAGTATCAGTTTCTTCGCTTCAACAAAATGATGCTGAGCGAACGTCAGTGGTGTTTGATGCTGGCTGACACCGTGAAGCGCTTGAATTCTACCCTTGAACGGGGAGCGATTGATATATGGGTGAAAAGGCCCTTTAACCCTTGGGCAGAGAAAGTGTACGTGTTCAACTACTAGGCCTGTCAATAGTGATTGAGTTTCTTGAACTGAAAGAGGAATTCTCCAGGTGGAGGTTTCTGGAACTGTTTCGAATCTCAAACTATGAGGCGCTCAAAGATGCTGCCATCAAAGTGTTAGTCGCGCTTGTTTTGGCGGAAGAAAAGAAGAAGGCTCTTTGTGAAGAGACACCAGTGCCTGCCCATAAGAATCAGACTGTCTTGGAAGCAATAGCCGAGCTGAGCACGAAGCTTGATGTAAAATCCTCCTGATCCCTTGAGCCTTGAGGGTGACATTTACTGACGACTGCCATTCCAGGGTGCCGCACCATGTCAAGCAAGAAAGGGCGACCTCAAGTGTGCCTATAAGGTCTACGATCATCCCGACAAACACAGTCCTGGGGGAAATCAGGGAACTGTTAAGAAAGGTTGTGATGAATATTGTTCAAAGAGAAGCCTAAAGAAGTTTTTAGAACTAACTCTGCCTTCCTACACAATCAGCGTTGAGGATGCTCGGATTGAATCAAGAGAGCTGGGCGGGTGAGGCTGAGCCTCCTGAGAAAGTGGACTTCATCTCTATGTTCTTGGACGAACACGCCCGAATGAGCCAGGTACTTAACGTCACATAGACATTGGTTGTGTGGAATCTCAGACTGCGGCATGCAGACAGAAGTGTGTCTCCCTTTTGAGTTTCATCGAGTCATTGGCCAGCACAAATCTTTCTTGTCTACTCCCCGTATCAAGCGACAAAAAACATGTCTTTTCTGTCTTGTAAACAGGGTTACGCCAGGCTGCAGTTACCAGTGGTATGTTGGTTTGATTTACAACTGTTGAAAGGCCAATTGCTGATGGTCCTTTCAAGTGGCTTTTCCATGTGTTCTTCCTGCAGAGCGGTTGGTGACAAGGTTCCGGCATGCCCTCTTTGTTCTTGGCGTTGCAAATTGGAGCAGGTCGTGGACTCCACTCCTATCTCTTGCTCTTCTCTCTTCGTCAGCTGATGTCTTTCTTCTAGTATACTCCTGTGCTAAGTGTCGCAAAGAGTAAGAAGGGAGACCCCCATGCGCAGTTAGCAGTGTGTTTGCAGGCTCTGCCAAAGGGCAGAGAAAAAGTTGAAAAGCGCTGGTACAGTACTCTCATCGGCCAACAGTTGAGGGGACTCATCATCGCACTCCCTACAGGATGGACTTATACCATCCCAATATTCGCCAGATCAACTCGTTCCGCCTGCACCCGGAATGGCCTTATTGGGCAGCTATTAAAGCGGAGAGAAGTGTGGGCAACCTAAGAGCTTGGATCATCAACGGCCACTTCGCCGAGCATTGGATGAGAAATGCGAAGAGGTACAAGTGCTTGCCGTGCCTCCTGACTCGGTGCAATTGCCCTCTTTATATAGCCTCTGTTTCCAGATTGATCACCAACATCGGCACTGCTCTTCGCTATCTGCATAAGGAAAGGATTCTCCACTGTGGCATTTGCCTATCCAATGTTACGGTGTGTGCCTCTCCTCATTTGTGCAGCGTTTCGAGCCGACAAGCGGTAATAGGGGATTCATGCAGGTTCATCTGTCCACAAGTTTGGAATCACCAGTTACCTTCAAATTGGGAGGGCTCTGCAACATGATCATGCTTACGGGAGAGGAAGCCAAGGTGAATGTTCCTGTAGTTTGGGGCAATGGTACTCCTTGTCTGAGATCAAGCTTTAGTGTTAGCTCTCTAACGCTCTTGGTCATCATCCATTGATGCAGTGCAATATATGGCGCCGGAGCTGTTCACCAAGTTCCGCTATTCGGAAGCTACGGATCTCTTCGCGTTGGGTGTGCTTTTCTATGAAGCCGTGCACGCTCACGAGCCATGGCCAGGAATGAGCGATGCCGAGGTTGTGCGCAGGAACAAGAAAGGAAAGAAGCCAAGCTATGGGGCACACGTACCTGAGGATCTGGCACGCCTCATTCAAGGGTGCAGGACTCGCAAAGTAGCGAATAGAAGACTGGGGGATGTTAGCGAGGTCATGAACAGCGAGCAACCCTACCCAAAGGCATCCTTTGGACCCGAGGTCAGAGTGTCGCTACAGCTCTGTGCACTCTACAACGAGTCATCCCGGCGTGCTGGGCAAGTTGACGATTCTTCTTCAAGTCCGACGAAGAGCGGTGAGGCACATCTTGACGAGACCCACCATCTTGTGTGAAGCACGCTTGAATAACAATTTTTGGCCCAACTTCATTTTTCTGCCGACGGATTGGCAAACTTGTCGACATCGTGGCGATGCTGACGTCATGCGCCCAACTTGCACACATCATCTCGGCCGTTTTATAATAATTCCAAGAAAAGAAAATCCGGGTACAGTTCAGGAAAACGTCCATTGGCACACGCAAGCAAGCAAGTTGAAGTGAACAAGAAGGGTAGAAGAAGCACCCCCTCTCCCAATTTCCTACACACCGAAGGGCTCGCACAGGTGTACAGATGTTCACGGCCACCCTGGAGAAGCTGCGCCTCATGCATGAGTCAGTGGCCCTGCTCACCGCCCATGTCCACCACCTCGTACGATGCCAGAAACATTTCTCAGAAATAATAAAACCATATCAAGTGTTATTTTTCTGGTTGTATTATTTTTCCAATATTCACATAATTCTGCAGGAGTCAGTGTGGGAGGATGTGAGCACATGGCAGTTCATCCCGCCAACGACCACCACAGTGGCCAGCAAGAGCACAGAGGAGAATGCTCCCAAAGGGACAGCAGTGGCAGAGTCGGCACAATGGTTGCGCCCATGGACGAGTTGGGTCAAGCAACGAATGGACCTCATCACAGGCAATGATGAGAAACAACAACAGAAGGCGTGGCAGCAACACCGATATCAGCTGATGTACAAGCTGATGGAGGTGCTGAAAGCCCTGCCCTGTTCACCCAAACAGCACTACACAAGCAGGTTGAGCCCATCGGACATGGACTCCCTTGATCCCAAACTCAAAGAATACGCTCTTTGTATGAAGAAGGAGATCGAGCAACTCCTTCAGCAACTGTTTCAGACATTGAGTCAAGGCCCGATACCCTGTACTCACCTCTCTATCTAGCCTCTCTGTTTGGACATGCCTGCTGATCAGCTGATTGTGTTTGCAGTGAATCATGGGATGTTCAACTCACTTGACAAGGTGTGTGCAATCGAGTCACGCCTTGTCCAGACCCTCATATCATGCCAAGATAAGGTGAGACTGTCACATATGGAGGGATGCACCAACTCACACAGTAATAGCATTCTCAGCAAGGACCGAGTCTGATGGCTCTGATCAAAGAGGAGGGCTCTGGCGTGTATTCTTTTGATTGTCTGGCCTCACCTTGGCGAAGCCAGTTCATTCAGGTACAGAGTATTACACTCACTGTCTAAGCTTCATGGTTGAGAATAGACAATCCTGTGTGCAGGAGGCACAATGCCTGTTTGACTTTTACAAGTGTATCAAAAGCAATGTAGGGTTGGTGTATTCCAACCGCGAATTCTATCACCGTAACATGTATGCGCCTGTGACTGTGGGTCATTTTGGATTAGAGGGGGTCAGCTTGAATAATTATCCACACACGAAGCGCTTCGTGGAGGCTCTTGTTAAGCAGGTTAGCACGGCTCTGTTCTCTCCGTCACCATGAGTCTACCTAGTACTGATCACAACTGAATGGTATCAGGTCATCCAACCTATTACTGTGGACCTTGCCAAGCATAGACACGTTAAGCTGCTTCAAGACCATCAATTGTACCGACCAAAGAGTATGTGGTTGGCACCAGTCTTTGCTCATATTGTATCCTTCAAGCATGGCGACTACAACAGGCCATTAGGCCACTTTCCGCACCCTGGTACGCACTCGTATGACTTGTGAATCACAACAATCTTGATCAACTGAACTGCTCAGATGTGACAATCAACATATGCCTGGGAAAGAAGTTTACTGGTGGTGATCTCATAGTCACTGATGGTGAGGGCAAGCGCATCACCATCCCTCAGATTCCAGGTCTCGTGCACCCTTCTTTGACGCTTCCCTCATTGACCACATGCATGGAGTCAGTGACACTGATTACTTTGGTCGTAGGTCGAGCAATCGTACTCCCAGGACACATGCTGTATGAGTCCAAGGACATCACATCAGGAGAAAATTTCAACTTGATTGTGTGGTGTTCTTATCATGAAAGCTCCATTGATGTATGCGCTCTTCCCTCTTTTTCTGGTGATCCTCACTTTGCCATTTGCACTTACTCGGATCGTAGAGCTTCCCTGAGTTCACACAGTTGCCTCCAGAGCTGCAGCAACTGGTCATTGACATGCTGGAGCCGAGGGACTTGATTCAAGTGCGAATGGTGTCGCATGATATGTGCGAGCTTGTTGAGAACTCTCGTGTGTGGGTTCAAGAATCAAAGAATAGCCAATTCGACCGCGCACCTCATGACACTGTACGTGCTTCTTCTCCTCATTCTTACCCTTGAGCATTGCCCCTGGTGCTTCTTCTCACTGTGATCTGTCTTGCTCAACAGAGAAACTGGCGCAAGCTGTTCATGGACACTCGTGGCCATCAGAGGCTGCCTAGCCCCGATGGAGGCACTCTTGCCTCGCCATCACTCAACACCACCGAAGAAGAAGGGGAAACCCACAACAAGTCAACAGTGAAGTCCCCCACTGCGCCCTCAGTATGCCTGTGGAAGTTGCATTCTAACTCCTATGTTTGTTTGACTCAACAATCGCAGAAGAGGGATAATGGCCAGAATTGCTGCCTACAGTAGTAACAGGCCCATCAACTAAAGGCGTATCAAATGATTGGCATCATCCACTTCCTTATCAGCTTGAGTGTCTACGCCTGCCCTCCACTGGTCGCAGCGGTCTCCCACTGTGGCTGGGGGCAAGCACTGTGCTCAAGGGATTGTCGGAATCTGCACGCCGGCGAAGAGCCCGACCGGCTACGGAGGCGCCTGTAAAGCTGTAGCGAGCCTGGGAGAGCGTGGTTACAGTCCACTTGTTGGCCGACACGTAGGGCCAGACCGAACCTTAGGGCCTGGGAGAGCGAAGCCATGGTCCACTTGGCGCTCGCCGCCCAGTCGAGTCTGAGTCATACTTTGTCAATGCGAATGAAAAGAGGGCGTGAATAGTTTGTGAGTGTATGTTCTTTACTATGACATCATTCTAGAAGCACACCACCTTCTTGGGGAAGCCACTGATCTCCTGCGAGCCGTGTGGAGAACTAAACCAGGCGTGAACCTGATACTCTCCAGGCTTAGAAAGGAGCACTTGTGCCATGGCCAGGTTCTTGCCCTCAACCTTGGTGACCTCCATCTGCCGTTTGAACTTGTCTGCGGCACTCTGGACAAAGACGAGCAACTTCGCGTGATCGAACTCTTGGTCAAGGCAGCGCGGAGAAATGAAGAGGTTAAACGCTTGACCAACTCGTGCGATGCCTGGAATTCCCACACCAAAGAAGCCTGCACCATCCATGAATTAGCACTTACAATATACTCAGGTATAGGCGACAAGAAGCGCACTCTTGGCAACAAGATAGTTGGCAATTGTGCGGAGCTCATCCGTTTTCTCTTCTATGTATTCTTGTGCGGCATCCTTGAGTAGTTGCAGATTGTCGTCGTCAGTGGCATCTAAAGGCAATGGTTGCGATAGCTGAGGATTCAGACGAAAGTAAGGGACTTCCTCGGCTCTAGCCTTTGCCTGGTTCGGTTGGTCAGTCCAGACAACTTCACATAGACAGATGCCTGGTGATCTTAGTTTGCTTACCTCAGCGTTATCGTGGACGGCCGCAGAGTCCGCAATGAACGACGCCAGGCGAGAGAGCAGGGAGATGATAAAACGGTCCTTCCCTAGGTCCTTGGGTTTTGTGAGACCAGTACCCAGAGAGACGATGATGTCCACTTTACTGGCAGACCAAAGATGGCTGGCCTCGTTCCAGGCGAACTGAGTTGGGTTGTTAGCCACTAACCCACCATCCTCCATGCGAAGATTGCCTTTGTAACACGTCGCCATTTTGAGGTTAGCTCATCACTCTCAAGCAAGCACACACAAGGTCCTTGAACTATACCTATCTTAAATGGCGCAAGGTAGGTCGGGGCTGCAGCAGTTGCGCGTCCGGCTTCCCAAGCATACAAATCTCTGCTGGTACTCTTGCTTAAGGCCAAAGTGTAGTTACGGAACAGAAAGGGGCTTTGATTGGAAGTGGCAATGGTCAACACCTGAATGAATAAATAAGACGAGACATCAATACGGGTGAAGCATGTCAGTTTTGAATGTAAGTGTCACGACCTTGATCTGACATGGTTGGCGAAGATGGCAGTGTTTCATAAAATTCTGAAGCAACCACAGCAGGGTTGTGTCGACGTAACGATAGTGACGGAAGAGAAGCGAGATGGTCTTTCCTATCGTGCCTCTGTAGAAGATATCGGACCCGTACTTGCAGTAGAATTCCTCCATCAGTTTCAGAGGTAAGCCGCAGACGCCCAGCCCGAGAGCGATGATGCCTCCCGTACTCGTTCCTGCCATGAAGTCGAACAGATCGGCCACCTGGATTGTAGTAAATGTCATGCGCTATGAAAAGGTCGACAGAGATATGTTGAAGGTTGCAACCTTGCAGTGTGTTATACGCTCTATTTCGGCCAGAATGAAGATCTCCAACAGCCCTCGAATTCCTCCGCCGTCCAATGATAGCACACGAGGCGGAGAGACCGGCGGAGCCCCTGATTTCGAGTATCAATGGTAAGTTCATGTTCATCAGGCAGCTAAGGTTCAGTCAGGATGCAAACCGGAAAGAGTTTGCCATCTACCGCATATGGGGCAAGGCACAAGGTTGAGTTCTGCACTGAAGATGTTAGCGTGGCAGTCGAGGCAGATCCGATGGCCACACCAGAGTGAGTTTAGCTCAAACTTCATCTTGTTCAGCTGAGTGGGCTTGCTCTGTAGGCATAGGCAGCATGACTTTTCAAGATTACGAGCGTAGCACAGGTTAAAGCGCCTTCGGATGACTCCCCATAGGCTCAGAAGTTTATGATAGAGTCTGTTGGTAGACACATGCTGTTCGTCGTCATCAATAGAATGATCAGAACAAAGTGTGATAGCGCAGCTCCAATCAATTATCACAGTACGTACCGCTAACTCGGTCATCAAAGACTCAAAGCGCTCACGCATGAGCATGGCGGAGTAGCCTTTGGGTGCGTTCGGCTTCTTGAAGCGGCCTTTGGTATCTGGATCATCCTTCCACTGAATCAACTCCCCTGAATGCATTAATCCAGTCACAGCTCAGCGACAATAAAACTGCAAACCAGGCGGTGGCTAGGGCGTACCGGCAGGAGGCTGGTGAGAACGGTGCTGGTCATGGCCAGCTTTGCGCTGGAAACAAGCATAAGTTTGACCTTTGCTCTTCTTCTCCGAACCGCACGGAGCCATAAGGTCCAGCTGATCAAGTAATCTTTCAATATCCTGTCAGAAAGTACTCACATTGTTTGAGTCAAACGCAACAACACCGACAAGTTGTTTCGCACCATCGCTGGCTGCCCAGGAAAGATGTTTGACACAATGGCCAGGAACTCTATGGCGAAAGCGCGACAGGTGAAAAAGTCATCCACTTTACCCTCGGAACATTCAAACGTAAGGCTAAAGAGGAATTGCCTGATGATGTGTGTACAGATCCTTTAGTAAAGGGAGCACGGGCTAAATGGAAAGAAGGGATAAAGTACGCCAGCGAAAGGTTGCACACCGCCAGTTCATCCTGTTGAGCAACAAGGCACAGAGAACTCACGTGCTCATCATGCAGATTCTCAATCACGTCCCTGAAGCTATTCAACCAGGCAGTTCCCGAGAGAGCACAGCTGAATTCTCTCTTGTGCTGGTGGTGCCGGCGGACAAGAGCGGGGAGCAAGCTCTGCGGAGGTAAACGTGAATGAGTTATCCAGTGGCGCTCTCGACTAAAGGAGTAATGGCATGTAGGTACTGAAAGGCGTTGGAACTGAGCTGAGAAGTTGGACATCTCTTCATACGGCAGCTCAATGCACTTGACTTGATAGAAGAAATCGGTGAGGATGCCGTCGGGGTCATGTGCAGAAAGGAACTTATTTGTGAGCTCTTCGACCTCGCTCACATCGTTGCCGCTCTTGTTAGCGATGATCAGCAGCGAGGGCTTGGTGGAAAGGCTGCCGACCATGTGGCTGGCCTGTTTCGCCAGCTTGGCGACGGCCTTGAAGCTCTTATCGACCGCAAGACTTTCGGATGTTACGTACACGAGCAGATCACTCACCAAGTAGGCCAGCCTGTGGAGGATATGTGAAGCGTTGCATCCACAGAAGAAGAAGTTGTTTGGTTAAGTAAGTACCGAGGGATGAAGTAAGACACGGCAACGTTATGCATGAGTGCTTCGTCTTCCTCAAGACTCATCTTCCCTTTAGAGCACACATCGGCTTCCTCCTGCTTCCATGGTAGTTATTCGTTCAACGGTTCCACCGAAAGAAAGAGGTAACGTTTTCTGAACCTCCTTCTCTTCCTTGCCTTGAGGTTCTGTCTTCTCTTCTTGCTGCTGCTGCTCCAGTGGCTTCCCACACGCGTTGGTTCCTTCCAAGTCGAGTAACACGAGCTCCAACCCACCAGGGCTCTTGCTCCGATAGCCATGAACACCTGCCGTCGTAGGTTGCAACGAAAAGCTCCTACTCACGCCGGGGACGACGTCGTCCTGCCTGGAGTCTCGGTTATGAAACAAAACTACAGCAGAAATTGATGAAAGAAGAAGAAGTGGCGGCAAAGAGGTGGGTACCTTTCGTTCTCCTGCTCAAGAAGGTGACCCACGATGAAGCTCTTCCCGGCATGCGTATCACCAAAGAAGCTAACTCCACCGAGAGGGCGCTCACTAACCCAGCACCGCCATTGTTCCCACACGTCCCAATCGAGCGACAACCCCAGGTTGATGAAAGAGGCTAATTTGGACGGTGGAGGCTCCGGCGGCCTGCCACATTCTTGAGATGGCTCTTCCTCCCTTTCTCTTGTCTCCTCTTTGCCCTTCCCTGCGTACATGATGTGGCCACTTTGCTTCTTGCCGTTTCTTCACATTTTCCGGGCTTTTGTAGTTTGGGTTAATTGTTGTTGCTATGTAGCACCGCGTAAAATGAAAGCGACGCGAAAACGAGGACGTACCGAAATGCACATATTTTAAACAATTAACCCAACAGTGTAATGAAAACATTATACATTTTCGATCGACAGCGCAAAGCAAAGTTCCTTTCTCAGTTCTTACTTGCTTGGGCCTTTGCTACTTCTGCCTTCATTGCCTCCACAACCCACTGTGGGGTAGCGATATTGTGGGCGTGCTGCTTAGCATCCTGGAAGAACCCTCCTTGTTCCCACCCATCATTCAGGACGGGCCACAGGACACTCTCAGCGCCTTGTGCGGCGCTCCTGGGTCCCGTATTGCCGTTGATATCGGTCGCGCAGTAGCCGGGGCACACAATGGCTACCCTGTACTCGGGATGGTGGAGTGCGTAGAACCGGGTGTAGGCCGTAACGATGGTCTTGGAGACGCCGTAAGGGCCAAAAGTTTTGGACCAAGGCGGCCAGGTACGTTCTGCTTTTGTTGCGCCGCCACTCTCGGCCAAGTAATCCCTCGCGAGCGAGTCAAGCTTCTCCCACGTCAGCTCTTTCACCTCCTCGAACTCTTTCTGCAAATCCGGCTCCATGCTGTGCAACGACCACGCGCCGACCTCGGACGACACGGTCACCACCCTTGCGCCCTGTGGAAGGAGTGGCCCGAAAGCGTCCAGCACGCTCTTGACGCCGTACAGGTTGACGGCGAAAATATCGGCTGGGGCTCCATGTGCGATACCTGAGTTGTTGATGAGGACGTCAATGGCACCGCCGTGCTTTTCTTTGACCTCTTGCGCGGCCTGAGAGACACTATCGGTGCTGGTCACGTCGAGCTGGATGGGGACCACGTTGGCGTAGGATGATGAAGCGGAAGAGCGGAGCTTTTGAAGGGCCGACTCGCCGTTGGAGAGGGATCGTGTGCCCATAAGGACCGTGGCGGTGGGGTAGTGCGAAGAGAGAAGGCGGACGGTCTCTAGGCCAATGCCCCTGTTCGCCCCCGTCACGAGGATGGTCTTTGGTGGTGTGGACGACATGCTTCTGGCAAACGTGTGTTAAATTGTACTACAAAATCAAAAAGGTGCACGGCACAGCGTTATATATATATATATTTTATATTTTGCTTTTTTTGGGTTTATATCTTACGAACGCAACATTATAATCGAAGGATACGGGCACGAAATGGCGGAGGATAGAATCCCCTGTGAAGTGCGCATAATAGGCACCAGGTGGTCTGATTGGTGGGAAAAGATAACCATGCTATTGGGCGCAACAAATCATTGATATTCCACAGCTGAAAATTTGGGCCTCCTTGATCCGAACGAATAGTGAGGTAGACTGCAAAATGTACCAACACTTCAGATGTGCCATTGGCCCAAAATTTGGTCGACATTGTGCACAACGTCCGTATGTCACTTTGTGCCCTTACTCGGTAGACGCGTAAGGGCACAAAGTGACTAGACTAACCCCAACTTTGCGGAGAGAGGAGAGCGTAAACTTTCAATGGAGACCATCTGCGCGCGTGATCCATGGTGGAGCCATGTCCTACCAAGCGTATTTGCCTTTGATTGTCGGAGTGCTCCTGACGACCAGGACCCAAGCCACTTCGCGGACCTTGTCGAGAGGCTGAGCGAGTTTGTCGAGGCGGTGCAAACCAAGCAAGCGGGGTGGTGGCGTGAGGAGGACGCGGAGATGCTATGCGCGGCAGTGAGCGAGATGATGGATTCCAAGACCCTGTTCTCGTGGAACCAGGCCCACACCAAGTACGGATGCCTGGTGCTCGGGCGAGACGACATCGGCTTCTACGATGAACCGCATATGATTCTCGAAGCTATCGGACTCGATCAGCACACTTTCTGGGTTCACAGTGGACAAGACGGTCGTGAGTTCACCGCCACTGATGGTACGCCTGCAGTACTCGCCATCGGCTCAGTACCACGCCGCTTAATCAGCTGTGTGACGGAATTCGTGGCCGCTCAACTGGAAGAAGCCGAGAAGGTGGCTAAAGAGCATCGCTCTGCGGCTGCCTCGCCTGGGAAGCGCGGACATCAGCGTACTCCTGCCTTCATCCAGTCCATCTACGTCGATGCCGTGAGACACGTCATAGCCGCTGATCAGTCGCAAACGGTAGAGGCGGCGTCGATTACGCAGCCGAAGGGAGGACTTACTGACGTGGGACTTCATACGGGCGGCAGATGCCGGCCTACCAGCTGGCCTCTCGCAAGGGCGTGGCTGTGGTACTGTCTGCAGCACACGTGCGCTCACCTGCTACACGACGAGCTCCTCGCTGGCGACGTGCCCACTTCGAAAGATGTTGCAGACCTCATCTTCACGCTGGCTATGGCACAGCTGGAGGTGTGGCTATTGGAGAAACACACAAAGCATTTGGACACGGATCGTCCCGAGATAGCCTTGACCGCGGAGATAGACATACTCGCCCAGATGCTCCAGTCGGCGGAGTTGCGTGTGGAAGCCTTCGCTAAGCATCGTCTGCTAGCAGTACCAGCACTATCCGGGTTGAAGGAAGGAGTACTGACCGACCTTGCAGAGAGATTCGAGGCTGCCAGGAGTACTCTGGATGCCTGCTTATCTACCACACTGAAGAGTCGCGCACAAGCATATGGTCTCCAGCCAAATGCACAACGTCAGCAGGACTGTGAAAACAACTATCTCCATCCACGATTGCAAGTGCCTGATCTGGAGCAGCCAGTGGCTCAGCAATCATCGCAGGTGGATCTTCGTCGTCGGGCAGCAGCAGCTCTTGGAGGCGTACCGGTGGTCGGCGAAGATGTCCCGTTCAATCAAGCGGTGTCACGGTTGCGCTCAGCTTGGAAAGAAAGCCAGCAGAGCCCTGCCTGGTACCAGTTGGCGCTCGTTACCATCGAAGGACGCTTTGTACGACTGGCCCAGGAGCACCTATCGAGCCCCCCCTCAGCATCGGCTCTTGGAGGTCTATCTCCAGAGGATCATGGAACGGATATCCTCGCGCTTCTGCGGCTCTATACAGCTGTTGCAGCTAAATGTGATACCGAGTGGCCTTCGCTGAGGAGCCTCCTTGATGTTGAGCGAGAAAGCCGCAGGACGCTGATGACGTGGATCGCATATTGCTGCGTACATCAGACGACTGATCAAGCCTATCCTGCGTTGCAACTGCGGCGCGACTTCTCAGTTCCGCTCATATACGACGACTTGCGCCACCTCGTGCTCAGCGAACGCCACTTGTTGGAGGCTCTGCAGGCGGTGGCCTCGTATCTACAGGGATTTGACGAGGGGAAGCCGCAGATCTTTTCGCTACGGCCTGGCAAAGAACACGGCATCTACGACCTGGCGGACTCCTTCGTCAAGCATAACCTACTCATCCCAGGGGAACGGGACTGCGTAAACATCAACGACGCAGTCGAGCAAGAGAGCACGGTTCAGGATACGGAACGCGAGAGGCATTGGCGAGAAGTGAAGAAGCGCCAAAACGAAGCCCAGACACTTCGCGAAGAACTCAACAAACTGCAGAGCCAATTGGAGCGAGTAAGGAGTGAGTATTGGTCGGATGTCTACCAGTGGGAAAGAGACAAGCGCAATAACCGCATCAGCTCTCTCACCTCGCAGATTCGATACAAGGAGCAGGAGATCCAAGATAAGCTCAAGCCGATGCCCTTGTTCATGAAAATGCCCCGATTGCTCGTGCACATTGGTCGCATGCTCTTCCTTCTCCGCATGCCCTTGCTCTTCCAGATGGTCTCTAGGCTGGGCTTTGAATCGCAGCAGGCGCTCGTAAGGGATAAGCTCGATGATCCTCGCCCAGCTGCACTGCGATACCTCGACTATCAATCCCGCTTCTCCGGCGATAGGACAGCTTTGTGGGTTCCCGCAGAGCCTACCAACTCTGCATCTCAGATCGAGTTCTTCTTGGTTGATGAACCTCCTCGACGGCCCGGGCCTTCATCGTTAGGAACGTACACCAAGGACGGAGACTATCTTTACTACCCATCAGCCGAACCCCGAATGTTCTGGCAATCAGATGGCAGTAGCCTCAACCCCTTCAAACATTACAACGGCGAGGAGCTAGCGAAGAAGTGGACGGCCAAGCTCTACAATAGCGAGCGGGAGGCTGAGTATGAAAAGGAGGACCTGCAGTGGGTGGCATATCTGTATGATGGGAAAGATCGAAAACGAGGCAATCTCCCAGTGGCGCAGTCAGCAGGCCAACGAAGGGAGAGGCCACAAGGCACAACACGATTCAGACAGGTCGAAGGTCGTTTTACGAAGGAGCAGCGCCTGCATTTCATGAATCTTCGAGCCTTTCCTCAACAGCAACTGCGCAATCTCTGTATCATTCTGCATCAGGACATCCTTCCTCTTGAGCGCCCAGAGGTGCAGACGGTCCTGATGCAGACGCTCTTCCACATTGGAGAACTCGAGGAGAACGACAAGGGGATGGTGAGCTTTGCCTGGAAACGGGACTTCTTCCTTGGCGACGGCTGCAAGTGGCTGTGCGACGCCATCCGCTGTCAGGTCGATCTGTTGGTCGACGCGCAGGCTCGGTATCGAGCGCTTCCTGTGATCATTCACCTTGCTGCTTTCGTGGCTTCCTATGAGGCTGTGGACGCTGTTCCGATGCTACGGAAGCTGGCTAGCGGCATTCAATCGATGGCCAAACTCGAACAAGCTCAGATTGACTCTGCCCTCAGAGACGGACGCGTGACGAATGGCGAGCTGCAACAGATGAAAGCCAAGCGAGGCGTGCTCCTCGCTTATGCTCTGCTCTGCTTCCGATTCGACAACCCAACGTCTGGGGATGTGGCGACCATGTGCCGACTGAGTGTGCAGCTACGCCACGCACAAACGTCTATCGAGAGCGGACGTAACCTTTCAGAGGTGGAACTGTTGGCTGCCAACCTACGTCATGTGGCGACTGAGGTTCTGAGCAGACGATTGGAGGTTGTGTTACAACTTGTGGACGATGCTGCCCTGAGCGGTGCCGCACGGAGTGTGATCCACAATATGCCGGGTTCGACCCTTAGATGGCAACCCGTGCGAGCTGGTGATGCAGGCATCAAGGATTCCTTGGGTGATACTATATGCTGCTGGGAAACCAGCCACGAAGGTGATCTCTACCACCTCAACTTGCTTACGGGCGAGATTCTCATCAACAGCGCTCCGCCGGGACGTCTACCCAAGAGTATTGTGGAGGACCCGCTCTACAGGAAGACCTTCGGTGATCGCAACTTCGAAGTCATTAGGTGCGATGGTGGCGTCTCGTTCCGAACCATCCACGCCACCTCCGGCGGGGACGCGTTCTATGAGTTTACGCCGCGAGAATACACCTCTACGAAGAGGTTGCGCGTGATTGAGTTTCTGAAGGACTCCTTCGCCGCTACTGGAGCAGAGAGAGATAGTAATCAGCTGCTGGACAACGTCGATCAGTGGGGGTACGAGCTCCCGGTAAGGTTACGCCGCATGCACAGTTTCTGGATGAATCGTGCAGGCAGTGGTAGGATCCTTCTACGCGGTATCTCATTTCTCGACCGCGGAGTGCGCTATGTATTACAACGCGACACCTCAGGCGACACCAGCCACGAAGAGGGAGAGGGTAGGAAGGAGGCGATGCCTGAGAAGGGCTGCCAATGGCAATGTTGGCACATACCAGAGCACCAGCAACATAGTTGGGATCAGCAATTCGAGCAGCTGCTGATGGTTAGAAGCCGGCCTCCTAAGGACGATGAAAGCGAAGCGAACCAAGATCCGACCTTCGTCGCCCTTTCGAAGCTCGAGTCACCTGAGTTTATCCACGTCTATCGATCCAAGGACGCAAGCCAGCAGAGCTCATGGCAATATGAACTGCCGCGCTACAATCTCCACTTCGAACTAGATGAGCTGGGTGTGCTGCGTGCAAGCAACTTTCGTGGCTATCACTTAGCTCTCTGTCAGCAGCTTCCCGACACCCTGCCCGACTTCAAGCAATACCTTGTCCTGGAGCGATCACCGCCAGACCCGTCGAACGACGATCCGGGCGTGGTGATAGACACCGGAGTGCTGCAGCTGTGCTTGATCGTGCCAGACGGAACGATTGTGCGACGACCAACAGGCAACAAAGACGTCGAAGTGGTGGTACCAGACGGCCACGATGACAAAGTCGGCTACATTCGATACGAGTATGACGATCGATTTCAGCAATTCAAGGCGCCCGACATCAAAGCACGACTGCAGCTCGCGGCGATGATGGCAGCAACGAGTACGGTCCTTCCTGATCCCCGTCTTCGCATGCCCGGAAGCGCGATGGCCATGGCTTTGGTGCGCCAGTGCTGGGTGCAGCATCCGCTCGACAAGGACGAAAAAGCCAAGCTCAGTAATGTTGCCCAATTCACGAAGCGAGCTCCTGGTCTCCACATGCTTTGCTATGCACTCGAGTGTGCCAGCATGCAGTTGGGTTTCCTTCATCCTAGTGTGGAGAGGGATGAACATGACCGCCCGGTAATAGCCATTCCTCAACGCAAGCTGGCCACAGCAGTGGTCATGCCTTGCCAAGACGCTGTCACGGAGTATCGCATCCGCATGAAGCTAGGCTGGATCAGTCTCCATCATCAACTTACGGCAGATGAGGAGGCATTCTTCTATAAAACGCCCTTGCGTGGAGCAGCACAGCTACGCCGCCCACCACCTTCGCTGCCGGCAGGCGCTGACGAAGAAGTGCAGAAGATGGAGCAACAGTTAGCGTATTGCGTGAAAATGCTCCCAAATGGGCCTAACAAGGACGAGGCGCTACCCTGTCCCGTCCAGAGTGGCGATCATCCGACAGCGTTGGGTCGATACCACGCGGAGCGTTGCCAGGCGAGCTGGGAATTGAACCAGAACCAGCCAATAGCGAAGATTTCAAGCTGGCAGAGTTTGGAACGGACATTCGACAAAATGCTGGGTGTCGCACGCTCGCGGTTGAGAGAACTGGACAACAAGTTGAAGGCAACGCTTGAGGCCAAACCTGACCCGGGACTCTTCCGAATCCGTCGAGCGGCCAATATCATTCCGCGAGCGACAACGGCAGACCTGGTGCGCTGTGCATGGCTGCCGCACAGCGCTCTCCTGGGTTCATTGAACCCACATCTGTCCGCAGGGGAGCAACTCGACTTACGAATGACCGTGGCAGGATGGCTTCAGTGGTGCGTGCTTCACGATCGACTTTGCCGATTGCTGCGCCTAGCGCAGGTTCAACAGCCCGAAGCAGAGCTAGCGGTGGAGAACCTGCTCGTTCGCGAGCTCCTCACGAAACGAGAATGGCGAGTCGAAGATCACCTTAGCTGGCTGGCCTTCGAAGCAGAGGGACGGCTTCAGATCCGCCCGGAGCAGTATCAAGTAGCCAAACACATGATGAGCGCGGAACAACACCCGATCATACAGCTCAACATGGGAGAGGGGAAGACACGCGTCATCTTGCCTCTTCTTATTCTCAACAACACGGCCACAGCGATGATGTCGTGCCAACCACAAACCACGCTGTTGCGGTTGACCTTCCTTCCGCAACTTCTCGATGACGCCTTCCGACATCTGCACCGGCACCTATGCGCTAGTGCTGTCCTGGATCAACAACTCGTGCGGATGCCCTTCCATCGCGACGTGCGCCCCACGGTGGACAATTTGCGAGTGCTGGCTAGCGTGCTGGAGCGCTGTCGTCGAAGTGGCGGAGCGCTGCTGGTTGCACCCGCGCATATCTTATCCATGCAGCTCAAGTGCGACGAGCTGTGGTTAAAGCAACAGGCCAATGGTGCAACAGAGCTGGCGATGGTGCGTCAGGAGCTGCTCAATATCACCAAGACGATCCAATTCAGAGACGTTTTCGATGAATGCGATGAAATCCTCCGACACACCTACCAGCTGCTGTACGCTGCAGGTAACAGCCGATCTCTGTCGCAAGGTCCTTGTCGATGGCACGCCGCGCAGGCTGTACTACGCTGTCTGCATCAAGCCAGAACGTATCGTGGAGCCACAACAATGCAAGATAAGGCTGACGCCACGAGGGAGGAAGAAGGCGAAGATGCTCAGATCCCAACTACCGCGGGCGATCACGCTCTGAACCGATTGGGGGATCTTATTCGAGAGCAGACGGAGTGTCGAGTCGATAGCATGCCTGGCTCCTTTGGTACCTGGCGTCTGAAGACCGAGCCGCAGCAGCTTCCCA
>CDEZ01018404.1:3343-23970 GCA_000826365.1 Acanthamoeba royreba | reverse complement strand
ACAACTCTTGGTTGTGTCCACAATATAAAAACATCTCAAACTCCCAAACTCTTCGTTTTTCTCTTCAGCACTTAGCTGTCCTGCACTGACATCAGCCACCTGCGCAGCATCACTCTTGGCTGTCCTGTTCATCGGCGCTGTCCAGCTCTGATGCTCGTCGGCCACCGATCCTACGGTATCGCTCTGGCAAGTCGGTGCCAACCCTGCACAACTAGCTCAAACAGTTTGGGAAATTTCAATCAATCAAACCAAACTCTTCCATTAAATAGTTTGGGAAACCTCAAATACTTTGGGAATCCTATTTTGGTTTTCAGTAACGTCATAAATCCATTTTCTCAATCGCAAACAACATGCAGCGGAGGACGATGCGGTGGCAACCCCTTGCGGCGGCCTCGTTGCGCCCTTGTGTGCGCGCGGCGCCGTCGGCATCTCTCCTGCGGGGGTGCACACTCCATGGATGGACGGCACCTCTCCTTTCGAGGCGGAACGCCGCGACAACGGCTGTTCCATCGCCCTCGGGGGGCGGAGCACGAACAGCGAAGCCCGACCAGCCCGATCCGAGTTGGGACAACTACGCCGTCATTCTCAACAACTTCATGGAAAGGCTCATCCACAAGCAGCGCCTCGGCTACAAGTGGTGGATCGATCCCACTCCCGTGGCACAGCATCAGTCCAGCGAAAACTCCAATTACCACCTCTGGTTCGATGGTGAAAAGGTACCGATTTCATTATTATATTTTTAACATCAATTAGTTTTTAAAATCACCGTTACGTCGCAGTTTCCGGAAGGAACGACAGTGGTTCATATGGCTTCTTTCGCCCCTGACAAGGTACCGCGTTGCAACATCCCAAAAGCGATAAATAGATTTAAAATTGGGACCAATTCTTGAGTAGAAGATTAATCCAATTTTATTATCTTTTTTTAGGTGGAACGGACATTAACGATCAACTGGAAGACGTGGGAGATGACCATCGCTCAAAAGGACCATGACCGGGACGGCGCGCTGTCTGCCTCCCGAACAATCAAGATTCCACCAGACTGGTGCGTAGTCCACTTGTGTGTCGTGTATAGTAAGTAGCTCATTCGGCGGTAACGTTGCGTGGTGCAGGCTGCTCGCGATGAAGAAGGTGCGCTGGCCGATGGTAGAGGATGCCAAGAAGCTGGCTCGGGCGTCGGTGCCGGATGACCTGCCCACGGTGAAGGGCAAGGACCTCCACACATTCGCCAAGCTTCTGGCCAGGGACGAGAAGGAAATCGAGCTCCTGCGAACCCGATTGACTACGATCTATGGATAAGCCAAGATCGACTTTGCTTCCTTCCTTGATGTGGACGGTCAGGTAAATAATATAGCCAATACACAAGAACATCAGCATTGTTCAATTGTTTACATCGATCCGAGGTAAGCAAACACCACCGCCTAGGGATGCTGCACTTAGGACATGAAAGAGAATTCGCTCCGTCCGGCGAAAGAAGGCAGCGTAGGCGACTGCGTAAGGAAGTAAAAGAAGGTGACATGAATAGATTACTCTTAGAAAGAAGAAAGTGGCAAGTGGTGGTACCTGCAGTAGTTGTGGAATGTTTTTATACAGAGAGTTGATCTTTTCAATCAGACCTCGCTTCTCCTCCAGCTCACGCGAGAGTACTCTATTGCTCTCTTGCAGTCGCTCTACCTTGGCCTGTGTAAAGGAAAGTGATTCATGATGAAGGCTAGAGCAAAAACAAGCTTGATTGTAAGCCTGCGTACCTGTACTTCCTTAAGCGCCCACAAAAGCTCTTGGTTGCTTCCGTCGTTCGATTGCCGAAGGAAGTCCTGCTTACGCTCGTTACGTAGTTTAGATTTGAGCTTATTGAAGATGGCTGTGACGTCATCGTCGTCTTCTCGCGTCTTCCACATGCCTGCCGTGTACATGCTCTCTCCATCATCGTACTCGTCATCGCTCTCATCACCGCCTAGCAGCGTATCCACCGAATTGATTCGCGACATCGATCGACCTCGTTCGTAGAACGCCTTGAAATGCTTCACCTGCATCTTCAGCGAGTTGATCTCGTACTTGTACTTGCCGATCAGCTGCTTCAAGCGACTACGCTCCGTTCTATTCAATTCGTCCTGCTTCTTGATCAAAGAAGCAAGGAGAAGGAAAGACTCCTCCATCAGGAGCTTATGTTCTTCCAGAGCGATGGACATTCGCCTTAAGTCGCGAGATGATAGAGGGAGTTCGATGTGAAGAGAAGAAAGCTCGGTTGGCTGAGTGAATGTGAATGTGAAAGCGCTAAGAGGGCCGCCATTTCGTGAGTGGTCGCTCTTTTGGAAAGATCGGAAGTTCGTAGAGTCATGACTTAGCCCAAACTCGTTTTCTTCCTCCCACTGCCAATCTTCGTACGATCGTTCCTCGTTCAGGGCACCTTGCGAGCAAGCCTTGTGTAACTCCTTGAGCGACGAGACAATACGTTCTAAGAAACCGTCCCTTTCTCGAATTTGGAGCACTAGTTGAGCAATGTCATCCTCGCACGTGTATGAAGGATCTCCTCCATCGTACTCGGTCTCGTCCTTGAACGTCTTCCTTGAGCTGCGTCGGACATTTTGATGCTCAAATCGCCGATCGACCGCTCCCTTCTTCGGGTAAGAAGTTTCGTGCTCGTCCTCCCCACTTCCTCCCAGTTCTTGATCTCGGTGAGAATCTCTGTTATGTCGGTGCCTTGAATCCGTGTGCCGTTTGCTCTTTCTCTTATCTGGTCGCCGGCTTGAAGATTCGCTCCTTCGTTCTTCCTTTATCACGTCTTTGCTCGATCGTTTCGACTTCTTCCGCTCATCGTTTGAACTTCTAGCGTAGTTCACTTCCCTTGTATTCTCCTGTCGTCGAGCTCTCCGCTCTTCGATCCTCTCTGATTCATCGACCGTGATAGGAGAGAACTCCACCGGTGGAATGGGAGGATAGGATAAGTTATGTGATAGAGGTTCTCGTTGAAGGGGCACGGTAGTGGGAGGAGGAAGCGACGTAGATCGGGAGGGACGGAAAGTAGTGGCAGGAGCCGAAGATACATCAGAAGACATTTCTACGGATGAGTTGGGTAGAAGCGGGGTGAGCTGCGCATGAAGAGATTTGTTTTCCTCTATCAGGCTTTTGTTAACCTCCTGCAGACCCTTATACTTCGTTCCCTGTGAATGCGGAAGATCAACATCTAATCTAAGAGTCGAACAGATCAAGGTAACATACCATCTGCTCCACCATCTTGAGGTATTCCTCCATCATCTTCAGATTAGAATCGAGCTGTTCCTTGAGAAGACTGTTCTCCTCTTCTAGGCGATGCTGAACTTGCACGGCCTGCTTGCTCTCATGTACCTGAGCGCGCAGCTCTTCCATCTGTGCTTTGGCACTTGCTGCGTTTTCCTGTGTCTGCAGTCGGTAAACTGCTCAGAAACATTTTCTTATGAGTGACGTACCTGTGATTGCTGGTATTCTTGGTGCATCTCCAATAGCGTTGCAATCTGCTCTTCTTTATCTTTCAGCACCGCAGCAAGCTGGGCATTCTCGTCCTAGTAGATTTGAAAGTCATCAGCACTGACTTTTCCGTTAGAAAAAACGGATAGTGTAGTGCACCATTTGTTGGCTAGATTTCTGTTCATAGAACTTTATAGTTTCCTCATATTCGGCAAGCATCTGATTCGCCTGTAGCACGTGGTCATGGTCATTCTTTCTAAGTGCACTTACAGCTTCACTCGCACGTACAATCTTATCAGATACAGCGTTTCGCAGCTTCACCTCTTCCTCATACTCGGCGAGCTGTTGCTCCAGATCTCCGACCTTCCTTCGAAGATTCTGTAAGTTCAGAAAGACCATAAGTCCAAGTTAGGGTGATCCAGTTGCAGTAGTAGCGCACCTGTTTGCGAGGCGTTTCCGGATCAAGCAAATGGTCCTCTTGAGTGCTCAATCTCTCCCGAAGCTCAGTCACTGTTTTCTCCGCCTGGGATATACTATAGGGGTAAGTCAAATGCGAGCAATACACAAGACATCCAACGGACCGATTGAAGTGCTAATTCCAATTCCTCGCTCCTATTCTCGCTGTCCTCAAGACGAGCCATCAACTTTTCCATATCGGCTGTTTGTTGCTGAAGCAGCTCACTGAAGGGAGCTCGTCAATAACGCAAGGGATCCCTCGGAAACATGCAGCGTTCATACCGTAAACTGACGTTTTCCTCATTTAGTTTGTGCTCCTCCTGTGCAGCGGTCTTGTCCGGAGAAGGCCCAGTTACCCCGTCCTCGCCATCCACAAGATCCTCGAATGTCCTCTCGAGCACATCGTCGCCTTCTCGCTGCAGAGCTGATGGTGAGGAAAGCTCAGAGGGAGGGACGAGCGACTGCGTACCTCAGTGTATCGTTCGATGGTAGCGCGCGCCTCAGCCAATAGAGCATCCTTCTCCTCCAGCTCGCGTTGCAACTTTTCGATCGTCACTTTCTGTTCTACATTCTGAAAGCGAGAAGTGAGACAACCAACCAGCCCAAATACAACCTCGATAACGAGATAAGCCCACCTCTTGAATGTTGAAGCCATCTTCGGGCTTGAATTTTTCAACTGATTGAGTCAGGTAGAAGATGCGAAGCTTGAGCTGCCAGTTCTCATTCTGCAGCTCCTTGATCGTCTGTGACATCGGGGAACACAAGAGTCAAAAAATTAACTACGATGACAACGATGTTTTAATTTAAGTGATTCGAAATTATTTAAATTAGGTATTTATCATTCATTTTTTGTACCTGTCATAAATGAAAAATATCGATTATTTCTTCGAGGTCCCGTACCGTCTCATATTCCTTGATGGAGGCCAAGGTTGCCGGGGTGTAAGGGGTCGTGGCCTGGGCAGCAGCCATTGAGGCTCCTTGTTGGGCATTCGTGTTCCTAGGATGTGGCGTTGCTTGCCGGCCCCGCATGGCGACGTACATCCCCGGCCACTTACTCAAGCGTGAGCTGCTAAAGTGATTCTGCAGTGGCTCCTACGCAAAAAAAGGCGGGAAAAGCACAACCGCTGCTGTGCCAGGTTTTTTCCGAAACATGTTTTTCGTTTAGTTTTCCCTCTTTGAAAAGGGGATATTTCCTGATAGTTACTATGGCAGATTTCACAGCGATTGATTACCGAGACAGAGCACCAAGAAGGACCCAAGATGGCGGCAGACACCACGCACAAGCTGCAGCACCTGCGTCAGCTCATGCAGGAGAGAAATCTTCATGCGTATATTATCCCCCACGACGACGCTCACATGGTACGCGTCCTTTATTTCACGATTGATTTTGAGCAAGGTCACCGTAGATTAACGACGACGGGGTTCGGGAACCATGAAAAACTTGGGTTTGTAGAGCGAGTATATTGGAGACAGTGACGAGCGTCTTGCGTTCATCTCCAACTTCACTGGCAGCGCTGGCACGGGAGTGGTGACCTTGGACAAAGCAGCACTCTGGACCGACGGCCGCTACTTTCTACAGGTGCGGCAAAGAAAGCAAGTGAGCGTGTGCATGTACGTGGGAACAGACACTCACCTGGCAGTGATTGGCGTGCAGGCTGGGAAGCAGCTCGACAATAACTGGACGCTCATGAAGGATCGCCTCCCAGAAACGCCCTCAATTGAGGCCTGGCTGCAATCGGTTCGCTCTTCACCATTGTCGCTCAGTGGCTCAAGCTCTGCTCACGTGCAGTCATTAGGTTTTGACGACCGGCACTTCGGTTGGTATTGATCCCAACCTCTTTTCCATCGGGCGAGCTAGACTCTTCTACCAGGCTCTGTCAGGTGCTGGCGTAAGCCTTGTTTCGGTGACTCCTAACCTTGTAGATGAGGTACGGGCTCTTCAAACAATACTGTGCAAGGTGATGGGTTGTTAACACTTACACAGGTTTGGGGCAATGATAGGCCTTTGCCGTCAATGGCGAAGGCAATGGTACATCCGCTAAAGTACTCAGGAGAAGAGAGTAGTTCCAAGATTGCCAAAGTTCAAGCGATACTGCGAGAACATCATGCTCAAGCCCTCGTGGTTGCTGCGCTGGACGAGATAGCTTGTACGTGAGTATCAGTCTTGTTACTCATCTCGTACTGACATACAAGGCAGGGTTATTCAACATTCGAGGAAGTGACATCGATTACAACCCAGTTCTTACGTCGTATGCCCTAGTGACAGGTGATTACAGTGTTAGAACATGTAGGTACTTAGTGTTGACAGTTTTAATGCTCTGCAGAGTCGGATGTTCGGTTGTACGTGCATCCTGTAAAAATCGATGAGGCAGTTTCGCAGCATCTTGCTGGCGTGCGTCTACTGCCCTACGGGCAGATATTCACTGATCTTACTGCCTTGAAGAATGAGGGAAAGGTAGGTCATGATTTAATGTTCCTTTTTTCCTTTCAACCTGTCGTTTATATCAATCCTTCTGAGCAGATAGTGTGGGTTGATCCCACGAAGACAAATCAAGCACTCGCTGATTGCTTGACCACTGAGACGACAAAGGAGGACTTTTCGCCCATCAGTCTGCTCAAATCGCTCAAAAACGATGTGGAATTAGATGGAATTAGACAGTGCCACTTACGCGATGCTGCTGCGTTGGTATAAACACAACTCGACGATCATAACGTTCGCTTCAGTAATGAGTCTTGTTTTTAATAGATTAGTTATTTCGCATGGCTGGAGGACGTACTCAAGGACGGGAGTACTTCGTATACGGAATATACCGCCGCGGAGAAGTTGAATAACTTGAGATCGTACTCTTCTTCTAATCATGCAAATGAGCTTATCATCTGATTTTGATGTTGCCATCTTTACCAGCCAACAGTCGGACTTCGTATCGCTTTCATTCGAGACTATCTCGTCAGTAGGCCCTAATGCAGCCATAATCCACTATGCTCCCCAGCCTGGAACTGCTGCCGTAGTCACCAACAATCAGATATACCTCTGCGACTCTGGTGGCCAGTACAGGTTTGGGACACGAACCTACCTTAGGGTTGAAGCTTGTTTTTTGACCTTTGCTTCATTAGGGACGGCACAACCGACGTTACTCGCACTCTGCACTTTGGAAGTCCGACAGCTCACGAGAAGCGATGCTTCACTCGCGTCTTGCAAGGTCACATTGCGTTGGATACTGCTGTGTTTCCCAAGGGAACTACGGGTAAGATAAACCCGCTCGCTTGCTCCGCCCTACCCTCACAGTAGACTGCTCTTAGGCTTTAAACTTGATGTGCTGGCTCGCTTGCCCCTGTGGGCAGATGGGCTCAACTATCGCCATGGCACGGGCCATGGCGTAGGCGCCTTCTTGAATGTACACGAAGGTCCTCAGGTACAGATATTGGTAGCCTTACTGAGAATGCTCTCCGCAACACTAAGCGTTTGTCGCTCAGGGCATCGGCACACGGGAAACCGCGACTCAGACGCCCTTGCTGCCGGGCATGACCATTACGAACGGTACTACAAATAGTCCATTGGCTTCAGCCAAGCTAACGCAAACGTGGCGTACTCTAAGAACCGGGCTACTACGAGGACGGAGCATTCGGCATACGCATCGAGAATGTGCTCATCGTGCGCAAGGTGGACACGCCCCACAACTTTGATTCTGAATACTACGGCTTCGAACACGTAACTTGGGTGCCCATACAAACCAAGCTCATCGATACGACGATCATGACGCCTAAGTACGTAGCCCCCAACCGGTTGTTCAATGGTTCCGGCAACCGGTTGTTGACTTAGTGTTTACTAGGGAGCTGGACTGGGTGGATGAGTACAATCGAGGCTGTCTGGAGAAGGTTGGTCCTCTCTTGACGTCCTCCCCGCAGGCCCTCGCGTGGCTGCAGAGGGAGACACAGTCCTTGGCAGCTTCTTGAGTCCACGGTCAGTGCTAAGGACAAAAAACCCCTGCAGGCCAATATTCTTATTGCGCAAAAAGAACGAAAAATGTCAAAACACCCTATTCGCCGGAATTTCTACGTCGGTAAATTTCGCATAATTAGCGTTTTCCAGACCAGACTAACACAGATACGAGGCCACTCATCCCGTTTGGCCTTTGTGACGACACACGACCCACTGGTCGGGCAGACCTTCTCTTGACCGCGTTACCAAAGCAGCAGGCTAGCGTGCAAAACTGTGTAGGACGGCCCTACTAGTGCCCTCGCTGTTCACTCCACGTGTGGCCCTTCTCATAGGTACAGGGAGGCAACTACTCGCCCCTCTCACACGACAACTTGAGACCTGTGCACCTTGTACACGGCCGGCCTCGCGTCATTCCCAACGAAAATCAATTGTTGACAACACATCTTCATCAATAGCGATTGGGAAGAACAGCCGCGATGCTGTCTCAATCCGCCCCTCCTGGCGGTCCTGCCCACCCTGACCGACCTCAGCACCAGCACCAGGCGCCTCCCCTCTTGGCAACCCGTTCGGCTACCTCTGACCTTGAGAACCGCGGAAAGCCAGAGGGACTTCAGGGAGGAGGAGGCACGCTAATGGCACAGCGGTCGGAGCCGGTCATGAGCCGTACTCGCGTACACACCGCCGGCGTCGTATCTGCATCGGATCCTCACCTCCCATCCTCCATCAACTTCAGCAACCAGATCAGTAGTAGTAACACGAGTACCCCCACCAGACCCTCCTCGTCATCGAGCATCCCCATCCCGGGCGCTGTCGGTTCAAGTTCGCCCCCAACCTCTTCCAATCTCTCGGGGGAGCAGCAGGTGTCTCCGCCCTCGACGTCATCTTCCCCATCTACCCCTTCCCCTCTTCTTGTACACACGTCGGCTGCGCATCGACCGCGTAGCGCGAGCGAAAAGGAAACCACCCCGAACGGGTCACCGTCTGTGCGACACCGTAAACGGGGGGACACGGTGACCGTGCTCGCGGCCTCGCTGGGCACAGAGGACGAGGAGCGGGTAGCCGCGCTGTTGCAGGAGCTGCCCGAAGAGAGTAAGGAAGCGCTGCGCAAGAAGAGCGAGAAGCTCCTTAAGAAGGAGCTCGAGAAGAAGATGAAGGAGGAGGAACGCAACAGCAAGAAGCTCAAGAAGAAGGAGCAGGACGATGCCAAGCTCGCCAAGAAGTTCCAATTGCCTCTTGACGAGGTCCAGAAGCTCATCAACAGTTCGCACCACACCTGCCCCACACTCTCCCTTTTGGCTATCGTTGCTTGCGGCTTGGTCTGTTGATCGCCGGTGTTGCTGCGCTCAAGTGTTGTGCATGTGGCTCAGTCACACGTGATCCTCTTCGTTTACGGCTGTTATGTCACTGTGATGTATGTAATGCGTGCTGACATTCGTTAGGAGGCCTGGTAGTGGCCACGAAGTATGCTGATGATTGACCCTTTTGTTTTGACCTGCAGCCTACCGTTGCGCATACCACAAGACTGGCATCATACATCACGGCAAGATATATGTCTTCCCCAGTTACCTGTGCTTCACCTCCTCCAGCGGCTTGACGACGGTATGTGCTTCTATAACAGCCTCGTGAAGAACAAAGATACTGAACGACATGTCTTCTCACTACCTGCAGGCCAAGGTCGTCATTGCCGATATCCAAACCATAACTTTGAAAGTGATAAATGCTATTCAGATTGCTGTCACACAGCCTGATAACCCCAAAGGCAAGAAGGTGCACAATTCTTGATCCAAAGCCGTGCACTGCGTTCCAAGTTAACAGCAGATGTACAACAGTATTACCTTAGCCATTGGCACCACCGCGAGCGTGCATTCAAGGCATTTAACGCGCTGTGGCGATTTGCGCAAGGCGATGCAGTACGGCTTCTTTCCCGTCCCTGCCTCTCCATAACCTGCGTTTAGAATTATTTACAACATTCGTACTTCCAGTCCATAAACTTAGATGATTTGAAGGATGCCGTTAAGCTCAAAAGCCTTTCCTTCGATGAGGGAAGGACAGCTAATGGTACGAATACACTGTCCAGATTTTGAACTTAGAGATGCTTACAGGGTTTCAATTTAGGTTTGAGCAGTACGCAAGAATCTCGACTGTCTATGGAATATTCTACAGACGACTTTTCCACTACGGAAGACATGCCATCAGACTTCGACCTTAGGGACTCTCATGCTGCAGGTACCAAGTGCAAATTAACGTCCTCTTGTCCTGCAGCACTAAATCTTCGTGCTTTTTGCCTTGTTTAGTCGTTCCAGCAGTTGTAGAGGAAGAAGAGAATGTGACCCTCCCGCCTGTACTGGAAAATATTCAATATGTGCCTCCACATGCTTCAAAATCACCAGGTATGCTGCTTACTGCTAGATGCAAAGCTCAATACTGGGTGACTAAATCCCTGTTCAGATGCCTCCGCCGTACTCGAGGTAAGCCTGAAACGATTTTGGAAGCTCTTCTTTGCGGAGCCGAAGTTCTACGTCGATGTACATCTGGCTAAAGGTGATCGAGGTACGATCAGCCTTAGATGGTTTCACTGCGGCAGAATCACTCATTTGAGACACAGTGGCACGAACGGGTGATTGGTCCGTTGCCGAGGGTGGTTTTTATATACGTCCACACTACTTCGAACAGGATATCAAATCTAAGCTTATGAAGGGTAAGATATGTAAAGTGGATCAAACGCAGCAGGCGTGCATGCGAAATCCCAAGTACGTGACTCGCAATTGAATGGTCAGCGTCGGGCGCCAATTAACATTTTATTTCAGGCAATTAGTGTTCGGAACCGAATCGCGAATGGAAGGCGTACCTTACGCTAGCGACTTCACTGTAAAGACGTATTGGGAGGTGACGGAAGAGCAGGCGCAACTCATCAACATCCATGTATGGCTTTGGGTTGACTGGATCAAAGTACCCTTTGGCCTTAAAGGTAGGTCCCTTTGTGAGATTGATCGAAATCATTCGTTATGTGACCTTATATTGCGTCGCTATTCAGGAACTATCGAACGGGGATCCATCAATGGAGTTAAGGAGCATTTCGAGGCCTTCATTAATGATGCTCGGAATGTCGTTATGAAAAAAGCAGAGGAAGAAAACGGTAGTCGGAGAGGTAGTGTACAACTCGCTTCAGCAGGCGAGTCGCTCCCAGAGACGACGGAGACCGACCCCTCGCGAACACAAATCCCACCTGTGAATACACCCACAAGTACAAGTGCCAGCACCGGAACGCTCACTACACCCGTAATGAATCGACCGCCTGTGAAAGTCACGACGCAGGAGAGTGGACTCATTGAAAGTATTTTCAAGGATCCCGTCCGATCGTTCGCTTTCGGTGTGCTCCTCATGGCGCTGCTGGCGGTGTTCACCTACTTCTTTTGCTCGCTTCGAGCAAGCAGCCCTGCACCAGATGTGCCAGTCGTTCCGGGTGATGAGGCCATGCAAGCTCTCTTCGCCCGGTGGCAAGGCGACATTCAACATATCCACGACCATCTGCGGCAGGTTCACGATCTCATGAACAAGCTGCAGAAGGAGATGCAGGAGCGCAAGGCTCTCTAGAATTCTGCCACTTAGACTCAAACCCGACTCAATTCAACCCATCAACCTTGTAAGTGCCTTTCTACAGTTTGCTGTACTACTCCGAAATACAACATCCACTGCACCAAACGTCGCGTGTTGTCAACAAGAAAACATGATGGAAGAGAGAAAGCAGGAACTCGAAGAGGAAGAGAGGTGGCTTGAGGCGGAGCTTACTCGTCTGCAGCATCGCTTGCAAGACGTGCGCCGTAAGCTCAGTGAGGTTAGGGGCGTGGGCGGTTCGCGAAAGAGGAAGAGGCAGGACCTCAGCCCCGTTGAGGAAGCCGGAGCGGAGGATGCCCCTACTGCTCAGGGCACCTCCTCTCTACCGACCGAGCTGTGGTCGCACATACTGAGCTATCTGGCGCTGAATGAAAAGATGACATCGGCTGCTATGGTGTGTCGTCTGTGGCTGTGCGTTTGCTGCGACTCTGTACTCCATATCTGGGCTGCACTTAGTTGACCAGTGTACCGTGAACAACAACAGTTCGCTGGTCAGGAGCTCGATCGAGCGTGGCAAGCTAAGCCAAAGGGACTTGGCCGGAGCACAGCAGTGGGTGGCGTTACGACGGCTGCGCTTCCACACGCAACACTGCAAGCCAATGATGGCACTCGATATGAGCGGGTGGAAAGGAGCTCAACGGTTATTCTCAGAGGTGAGCCAGTACGCTACACAAGCAGGGAGTACTTTGCAGTCGCTCTCTTTGCGAAGCAGTTCCTTCCGCGACCTCGATTCGTTCCTACCCAAGCTGCCCAGACTGCGTTCTCTTGATCTCAGTAGTTGCAAGGGTGCGTGGCCGTCCTGTGGCTGGTCATGATGGCTCACTTATCGCATTGACACCGCAGCTGTGAATGACAGCTTGATGATAACGGTCGGCACTTTGACTGAACTCACCAACCTCAACCTGTCTGATACCGGCGTTACCGAAAGGGGCCTCTCGTGCCTAGCTGAACTGTTGAACCTGCGTAAGCTCAATGTGTGGGGTACCGAGATCTCTCTCGGCCATCCTCTCTGGCCTCGGATTCAGAGCATTCGAATTGAGGTCCCATGGGACCTCCCCGATTCCGTCACCCGCATCAAAGCCTTGGCTCTCGACGGGTTGGGCCTTATCGCTACCGACCAGCATGTGTCGAACCTTCCGCCGTCACTCCGCAGCTTATCCCTCTATACTGGTCAGATCAGCAAGGAGGGGTGGAGCGCAATGCCGCACTCCCTCACCAAGCTCCATCTCAGGACTCCGCCTATTGGTGATGCATTGCGCTTCCTCCCCGGTGCGCTCCTCGAATTGCACCTCGGCGAGTGCAATCTAGCTCTCGTATCTGATGATGTACGTCTGCCGTCTGGTCTCGAGGTGCTTGGCGTGCATCTTGCCGGAATCCGCCAGGGCCAGATGCGACAGCTTTGGGCAGGTCTCCCTCAACTGCGCAAGCTGAGCTTGACGTGGAGCAGCGAAGGGGACATCCGCGACACCCTGGAAGGCCTCACATTGCTAACCGGCCTTCAAATGCTCAAATTGGGCACTCACGTGTCGGCTGCTGGGCTCCTTCCATGTATTCCCACCACGCTCCGGCGGTTGCAGTTGACTCGGCCCGAGTTAGACGAGGAGCTGCTACGCACTCTTCCATCTTACCATTACCTACTTGTGGAGTACACCAGTTAGCCAACGCGATCCCGTATCCAGTGATGATGTCGCAATGTATGTTTCTTCATCAAGACGAAGTGCATTACTGGCTCGTGCTCTCCTGCTTCTTCTCGATCTCCACGTCCATCTTCTCCGTGCTGAGACCCTTGCCGGCCTTCTTGGCCTTCTTCTTGGCCATTCGCTGTTTTCGTTCCCGTGTCTCCTTCCCAATGTTGGACTCCAGGTCCACCACCACCCGCGTCCTCGTCCTCCTTGCCGACCCTGTCACGCACGCCAATAAAAATAAGTAAACAAACAATATATTTAACATATTTGTTAAAATATTTCTGTTTTATTTGTATTATTATTAATAAAAGCCTGCTATAAATAAAAAGGTTGATGTACCTTCGGTCATGTTTTCTACTTTCTGCGTTTCTTCCTCCTCATCCTTGACTCGGATGGCTGAACAGATAATATCAAAATTAGATTACGTACGAATTGAGGGATAGAGTGGCGATAAAAAACGTACGCTGGGGCGGAGGTGCCGGAGCATCAATGACCTTCTTCATCTTCTCGTAGAGGGTCTCGATGTTCCTTCGTTCCCAGTTGTCCAGCTTTTCTCGCTTCTCCGTCCTCTTCCTCTTCATCTTCTTGGCGCGCAATCCCTTACCCATTTTGTGTGTGTCTTTAAAGATTAAAGAGTCTTTGGTAAAATTTTGAACGCGGATAGGTACGCCGGGCGCCGGATGTGACAACGATTAGATTAATTGAGAAGAGAGATTGAAGACGGAGAAGAAACTTAGAAACTCCGAATCAAAAATGCAAAGATTTGTCCAAATCCAAACACGTTTCAAAAATTACAAAATTTCGATAAGCTTTGGTCGCCCAAGACGTGAAGAATGAAGATGAGGACCCACACGAGCCGAGCCCACCTTCAAACAGACGATGTGTGGGACTCGCGTTCTGCCAGCGACCTCGCCCGTGGCCAGCTTCCTTCCCCACGGTTCGAACTTATTTATTTTGGCATTTATTTTACAATTTAATATTGATTTCCGAAGAGGTATTTTAGCACCCCATTTTATGTAAAATTATAAACCATGAATTTTTTGTTAAAAAGTAAAATCGTGTGGTTTTATAATTTGTTATTTCACAACAATACAGGTCGGAGGGCAGTGGTGGCGTTGGGAGCTGGTTGTACGCACGAGTGGTGGAGCCCATCGTGAACATGGTGCGGCAGGTGTTCACGCAGGGCCTCACGCCCGAGCTCATGGCCCTCTCGCTCGCTTTTGGTACACGCGTGGCTTGACGGTGACAGCAATGCTCGTCATCGGTCCAATTTGCTTAATGATGGATGTACTGGCATCGTACACCTGCAGGCATCACGGGCGGTCTCTTCCCAGTGCCGGGAGTCACCACGGTGGTCTGCGGTCTGTTTGTGTACTTATTCAGCCTCAACATGGCGGCATGCCAGCTGATGAATATGCTCATCGTACACGTCTCCCATGGATGGACAATTCGCTGATTGCACTCACACATGCTTCTTGTTGCAGACCCCATTGGATCTCATGATGATCCTGCCTTTCATCCGTATGGGCGAGTGGATCTTCTTCGTGAATGAGCCGCTTCCCTTCTCCGCAGAGAAGCTGGCCACCATGCTCTCCTCCGACTTCTTCGCCTCGGTGTATTCGCTAGGTACTCCCCAAGGTAGATTCATTACATCCAAAGCAAGGGGTGTTCACCAGAAGATCAATTCATGCAGGAGGGAGTTTCATACGAGGGATCGTAGCATGGGCCTTATTCACGCTTATTACGACGCCTCTTCTCTACTACATCTTACTTCCTATTCAAAGAGTTCTGATTCCCAAGCTTACCCGGATGTGGAGGTGAACTGTAACTCTACATTAAGGAGGAGCGAACAAGCCAGCCTCGTCTGCTTTATGCAGGCGTAGATGAGTCGCCAGCTAAATGATGAGGATGACTTTCGCCCTTCCATCTTTTCTCCTGTTCTACATCTACAACTTGGAACGCGTCCATAAAGTCTGTACAAAAGGCGAATGAATTAAATAATAGAGATTTGTGGAAGAACGCAATTCCTACCTGCCATGGAGATGAAGCCGTCACGGTCAGCATCAATCACCTCGTACAGCTTCTCCAGCTGCACAGAGGATAAGTTGATGTTGAGCAGCTTCTTCAATGTCTTCATGCCAGCTTTGAACTCCTGCACCCCCATCTTGAGTGAGGTGTCCCAGTTGAAAAGTTGTTCAGCAAAGGAACAGGGTACCTGCTGGTTGATAGCACCGGAGCCCGAGGTGTTGAACGAACGGAAGACTGTAAGTAGCTCATACCTGTCGGCGTAATCACGTAAGCCATGTACTAGCTGCGCACCAGAAATAGAGGCACCTGTTCTTGAAGAATACATAGCACATGTGCTGGATCACACGTTCCTTCCATCGCCAATCATCGATGTCCACTGTATCCCGATACATGTGAGCAAACGTTAACCCTCCTACGTATGAGCGGCGGAACGGAAGGTACCTGTTAGTCCAGCAACCAGGTCGGCACGAGGAATGTTGCCCTCCTGCTGTGGCTGCTTTCCAAGATGCCGGATGATGCGTTCCTTCTGTGCTTTACTGTACTTGGCGTTTACCCCCAAGTACTTGAGGAGCTTGTCGAACTCCTTAAAGGATAATTCGCCATCGTGGTCCTCGTCGAACTGTTCAAAGAGCTTCTCAACATCTTCCTGGCGGTGGTGTATCTCCATTCCAATCTAATACAATACTGCATCGTGAGCTCCGTAGTCTCTATGTAAACATGTTTTCAGCCTTCTACCTCTTGAATTGCGAGCTCCAGCCAGTCCTCAGTCTCTCTGTGAGCGTATGCAATCTCAGTATATACAGTGTGCAGCCTCTTAATCCACTCTCGATAGTTTATCTGGTTGGCTATATAATAACACCACATGTTGGTTACACAGAAGCGATACAGAGGAACAGAAGAAGTACACTGAGTCAAGCAGGAAGCCAGCAAGGATTGCAACTCGAGATCACCAAAACCCAGCCGTAGACTCTTGATTGTTTTTACAAAGTCTTCTTTTGTCACCAGTCCGGTGCCCCCGGTGTCGATCTAGTGTCCCACGTAAATGGAAACATCTCCAGGTGTTGCAGATCCTTACCTTCTTGAATTCTTCATTCAAGTTTTCTCCACTATCGTAGAGTTTTTGGCAGACCTCCCTTACGAGCAGGTCTTGCCACGAGTCTACAAGCTGGTGGTTCAATAGAACCTGGCGGAAACTGCTAAGTAATACAAACTTCAGCAGTGGTAACAGGTGGCGAATGTACCTGGTAGCGAGCAAGAAAGTGCTTGTATTTGATTAGTTTATTGCTACTGCGATCCTTGCTCGCCTTCGCAAGCATGGGTTGCAGAGACAGCCACGGCATAGAGGGCAGTTGCAGCACCTAACACGCAGACCACTCATGTAAATTACTTGCCTAAATAAAGTTAAGCCAAAAGGCAAAGGGAGATCACCTCGCCCATTATCTGGGCCCATTGCATGCGTGTGACCTTCCCGGTGAGTTGTGGATCGGCCTTAGCAAATGCAGCAGCCAAGTTGTATCGATTCTCAAAGATACGCTCACGAAGTTTCTAGTAAAAGAGAGGAGCTGTAAGAAAACTGCTCGAACAGGTTTCACCAGAGCAGGAAGGAGCCTACTCGAGTTGTCTCTGTCTTGAGCTCCTCCGCCGAGAACGTGCGGGAGATGTTCTTAAGCGAGTCGGCCTGAAATCGATGAAACATGGGCATCAAATCGCTTCTGAGGCTGATATAAGCACCTGAAAGAGATATCATGTAACGCTTTTCGTTGGCTTGTTACAGTTACAAGTTCTGTATGTATGTACCGAAGTTGTCGTTGGTGCCACAGTAACTGGAGGCACTGAAAACTGTTACTACCTTGTGATCATGCGCTACGCTGTAACCCCAAGGTACCACCTCGTGCGAACGAATTACGAGCTCCAGGCCTGGATGATGACACCATAGGAGCAAGTAACTAATACGGTAACACTCCAGTATCTGGACCGTTAATAGTACCATTGTTCTCGATGAAGGCGGCGGTGATATCCGGGCCAAAGTAGGCGCCTGCACCTCGCTTACTTACCCCAATGCCCAAATTTGGACGTGGGTCAGACCACATCAAATCAATGAATGCTTGCGAGATGCGATCATCAGCCTTCAACGGAATGTCCTGCCGAAAATCCATCTGCCGTATCTCATCAATAGTGAGGTCAGGCTCGCGGAAAAGACCTATCGTTGCCCAATCAGATTAGGTGATCATCATGGACAAATGAGGGATGTAATATGGAAAGTACCTCCATGAGTGATGAAAACTTTGTTTCTGATGAGGGTGGCAATCGGGAGTTGGTTGAACACTTTCTGTACCCGAGTAAACATGCGCTGGTCGTATTTCAGCAGTACCTCTTTCTGCCAAGGGGGATGGAATGATCAGTACTGACATAGCCTTTGAACCTAACAGCAATCTGGTGATATCATGCCTCGAAGGAATATCTTTCATTCATTCGGCGGCACTCGTGGTTGCCTCGATTGATGTGCACTGTGCCCTCTTGTGACAGCTGAGTAGTGTTGTCAGAACACGTATCTAGACTCAGCCTGTCAGAGCCTTACCTTTAATGCAAATATCAGCAGGCATATCTCAATCCCGTAGCGGCCACGATCTACCAGGTCGCCATTGAACACGTAGGCACTATCTTCCGATGGCAACCCTGCGTGAAAGAACGCGCATCAGAACTTCCTATGTTTACAAGGCACGAATCTGAGGCAAACCATTGAGCCTAAAAATGGTGAGTAGGTCATCCAGTTGTCCATGCAGATCGCCGCAGATTGTCAGTGTAGTCCCCTCAGGTACATCTAGGTCTACCACTGCCTGACCATGCTTGCGATACCACTGGACGAATGGAAAAGAGTAAGAGTGCTCCCCCCAACATCACGATGTGTGATGTTCTTGTACCTCTTTCATTTGTCTCAGGATTTCAGTTGCATCCTTCTCCTCCAGCACTTCTCCCTAAAGAAAGGACCGTCGATGATCAGCACAAGCACGCGATATGTGCACTACTACGTACATCCTTGAAGTGGTTGATTAACTTAGACACAATCTTGGGTGTAATCGGTTGATACGGCTGCAGATCGAGCTTAAAGTAGATCAGCGATTTCTTTTTCTTGCGCTGTTTACGCGCCTTTCTGTCTTTTTCACTCTCATCCTTCCTTTTCTTACGCTCGCTCGAAGAGTCTCCTTCCCGCCGGCGCTCCTTGTAGTGAGCTTTGTCAGCCGAAGAGTGGTCTCGATGCTTAGTTCGCTCGTCACGACTTCCATGTCCCTTATGCTCATCTTGCTCTTGATCCTCCTTATCCTCGTATACTTGCACACCTGGTTCCACTTCGCTCTCACTGCTTGTTTCATCTTCGCTTTCGCGGCTGCCCTTTTGCTTGAAGAATTCCTTCAGTTGAATCTGTTGTAACAGTTACAGGTCCGATTTAACGAGAAGCTGAATCAAATAACAAGATTAGGACGTGCAACTACTTACCTCACGTAGCGAGTCGCGCACCATGCTCTCCAGTTTGTGTGCACGCTGCGTCTGTCGAATAGCCTTTCTCTCTACATTGGCGCCACGACTTGATCACACAAAGCTAACAAAACGCAAGAATAGAGGCCTAACTGTACCGTCATCATAGTCCAACAATTCCCACGCGGCCATGAGGGCCTGTTTGCGTCCTTGCCGCCGCCCAAGGCTGCCTCTGAACACCTTCTGAAGTAGAATTGCGGCATCTTCCTTACTAAGCGACCCATGCTGAACACCGGACGTTTTTGATGGGGCAGTGGTTTCCGCTCTCTCTGAAGCGTTGTCTTCAGCGACGGAAGAGGAATCTGGGATATCTTCTGTAGTCAAAGGCCTTCGCTTAGGTTCACCCCTTCTCCGTCGGCGGATCACCAAGTCCGCTTCAGCATCAGCTGATGGTATCGCTGTCTCGCTCGCATCTCGCCTCCGCTGTTCGGCTTCTGAATTATCCGGTCTCGGTGGGCTGTGCTTGCTCTCGCTATCCCTTTCTTTGTCCTTTGGCCCAGGCTTTTCGGGGCTACGGTGCTTGCGCTTTTCCCTTTCGAGGTAACCATCAGCGCTTGTCGTTTCCTCATTCTCATTCGCCGTGCTCTTATCCCTTTGATCTGTAAATAAGAATTCCTTCTCCCGTCTTCTTCGGCTAGCATATCGAGAATCATCGAGCTGAGAGGCATTTCTCTCCCATTCCTCTTGATCTTCGTCATTGTCGTCCTTTGCCCACTCACTGTCTTCCGCAGGCCAAAGCTTATCCGCTCTCGGAGTTTTTGATCGCATCTGGCTCGGACGACGAGCACGCCTAGCCTTGGAACTGACGGAAGTTATCGATTCCTCTTCGCCAGCCATCTTCATCTCTTCCGGCGCACGGGTGCGAGGGATGATCTCGCGTTCAAGCTCCTCAGGCTGCGCGTTGTGTCCCTTGTGTCTTCGCTCCAGGACGGCACGAGGCGAGAATTGAGAGAGAAATGTGGCAGGCGAGAGGATAGATGATGGGCTTGCCGGAAGAGGAGGGACTTGCACCGACGGCGATGATGACGGTGAGTAGAGTACATTGTGAACGACTACCTCGTGGCCCTGCGATAGATTCGCATCGTTATCATGAAAGTTTGACGAAGCTTCCTTGTGGGGAGAAGACCGGTCCTTGCTCTTGTGCTTGCCCCGCGGCGTAGATTTGCTCGCAACTTGGTCCTCCCGCTCACTCATATCGATGTCCTCATAGCGATGCTTCTTATCCCGTCCCTCATCACGAGCTCTTTCTTTGTGTTTGACTGAGTTGTGCTTGTTCTTGCGATCTGCATCTCTTACGTCGTGTTCATCGGTGAAGGGTTCATCTGAAAACGGGTCTGTTCCCACGTCGCTCAGGGAGATTCGATCGACCTTGGGATCTTTGATCCTCCTGGGACTGGTGCCGCTATCGCGCGGCGAGCTTGACGCCACGGAGCCACCTACAGAGTTTGTTCGCGACCTGTAGCTAGGCGAGAGAATGAGGGAGCCCGATCGCCTCATTTCCTTGTCATCCTCAGTCTTGCTCTTACGCCGACTTCTCGTGCGCTCCACTCCTTTTGAGGTCTCCGTGTCCTCACGAGTTGCAGCGTTGATGTAATCACTTCCGAAGTCGTCCCTTTCGCGAGTCCTGCTGCGTCGGGTTATCGGTGATGTGGTGTACCCGACGGATGATGCGGATGATGCAGACTCACCCTGGCGACCGTCATAGGAATGCACCGACGCTGGCTCCACCCGACGCGGACTGGCCAGCCCGGCAAAGGCCCGATCCTCGCGCCTGCGCGGGAACACCTCCTCCCGTACCACTCCAGGCTGCTGCACAATGTAGATCATGCTGCGCCCGCTGCGCTTCTTGTGTCCCTTGGTGGCTGCAGCCACCACGTCACTCGCCGTCGGCATTCCGTCCTCGACGGACGGTTCGACTCCATCATCAC
>CDEZ01018402.1:0-15781 GCA_000826365.1 Acanthamoeba royreba | reverse complement strand
CTCTCTCTCTCTCTCTCCCCTCACATCCACACACACACACACAACACACCATCACACACACAACACACCATCACACAGATCTTACGGACACTCCTGGAGTACTTCAGTGAGGGCAACATAGAAAAGCGCAAGGAGATTCTCAACAATCAAGACTGGTACTTCGGCAACACTCCATTGCATCTTGCAGCCTATTGGGGACATGACGAAGTAGTCAACTTTCTGCTGGACCAAGGCGCTGGTATGTATGGCTCTTGCTTGTTCCTCTCCCACAACTCCTACAACCATTTGTTGCGCATGTACATAGATTGCGATTTGATGTCGGCGGCCAAGTTGACTGCCCTTCAGACTGCTGTGATGCGCAACCGGCCATCCATCGTCCAACTGTTTCTGGAAAGAGGAGTAACTCTTGCCCGAGCCCCGGCCGCCACACCGGGCTGCTGTGCCTGCTCCAGGCCCGGAGGCCCCACGCCCGGAGGACCCGGCGGTGCTCCTCGCGGTCGCGGAATGCCTGGTCCCGGTGGCCCGGCGCCCGGTATGGGTCGCGGCGCGCCTCCTCCAGGAGCAGGAAGAGCGGGTCCTCCCGGCGGACGTGGAATGCCAGCACCTGGTGGCCCTGGTGGTGCTCCGCGCGGTCGCGGCATGCCTGGCCCAGGCGGTCCTGCCCCTGGACCCGGTCGTGGCGCGCTTCCTGGTGGCATGGCGCGAGGCGGTATGCCTCCGCCTGGCATGACTAGGGGTGGCATGCCTCCCCCGCGTGGGCGTGCTGGACCTCCGCCCGCCATGTGAGCCCGACCTCGCGTAGCTCCCTGTATTACCCTTCCCCCTTGATACACCCTTACACGCAACACGTACGCTATTTATCTTATTTTCCAACGGATGTGTTTCCGAAAAGAGATAAATTATTTTTGTATCTAAATTCTTTTTTGGTGCTTTATTGTGTGACGCTTGGTTGGTGATGTGCCTGCTAGGACTCTGGATGAGGAAAGGGACACACTGGGGAGGACGCCTTTGCTCGTTGCAGTGTGTCATCTAATCATGTTCGCCAGCGTTTCATCGACCATCTTCTTCGTCGGCGCGAACACTCAGGCCCTCTCGACCCAAGGATTCGACATGCTCCATCACTTCACACCAACTGGGTGACTGAGGCATTTTTTGTTCGATCGGGTAGAGTGTGCAGTGGAGACTCTGTTTCGATGGTTGAACGTGCGTTGGCCCATGACAAAGGGAGTGGAAGAGAGGCGACGAGCTGCCCTGACGAAGAGGGAGCGACCGTCTTCCTGGGAGAACAGGCGGTTGCCAACGTGTACTGCAACATTCACGTCCAGCTCCAAGAGACCGTACCTCAGGCGAGATTGGAGGGTAAGTAGACGGGAATAGTGGCTGGTTAAGAAGGGAGTAAGGAGGAAGGGTAAGGAAGAGACTGGAAGCAACTCATGCAAGATCAGATAGAAAAAGACTGTATATCTGATGGATATACCAGTCATCATCATACTCATGAGGAATTTTGCATGTCTTCCAGCATGATGTCTAGGCGCACAGATCCTGCCAAACAAAAGCACAAGTGAATGCATCAGGCAAAGTGTTGTGAGCAAGCAACCAGCCAGTATGTTGTGTACTGCGGAAGCCTCTGTTGTTGGCAGTGTTGTTGAGCATGCGCTGTCGTCTCTGATTCGCCAGATCCGCTGCCATCTGCGCCAAGTTTGGTCCTCCACCTCCTGGGTCATAAAATGTATTGGTCATCAGCAACTGGCCATCCAACCGTAGCACTCGGCGAGAGGTACCACTGGGCTTTGGGTTCTCTGCTGGTGACTTTGGTTGTGTAGGTGTCTTCTTAAGATGAGGCCCTTGCTTGATGGCGTCCATCATTGAAGTCGGAGCAGCTGTTCGGTTCCCAATAGCAATATTGCCGCCACTCGGTGCCGGAGGAGGAGGCGGAGGAGGGCCAGCTACGACCACAGCAGGCGCCGCTGGAGCAGCTGGTGGAGGGGGTGGTGGAGTACCCATTGAATCGGGTGGCGTGGGAAGACGGGCCGAGGACCATCCTGAACTCGAAGAAGCCGAGGCGAGCTGAGTTTCAAGCTGTCGGTTACGCTGTTCGAGTGCATGAAGTTGCTGCTCTAACTCCTGTACACGCTTCTCTGCTGCACCGTTTGATGCAGGTGCAGCATGCACTGTACTACTGCAAAAGAAGCGGTGTGACAAGAGAGATTGACTACAATCATTTAGGTAAATGTACCTCGCCGAGCTTAATTGCTGTTTGTACTTGGCCTCCTGTTGAAGGAGGATCTGCTTGACCTTGACCTTGTACTCTGCTATCTTCTGTTCTGCGCTCTTCTCCGCATTCTGAGCCCGCAACTCGGCTTCTTCAACCTGTTTCTTCCACTGAGTGACTTCCTCTTGTGGGGCCGTGCTCGATCCGCGATCGCTTAACTCTTTCTCAAGACCCTTGAGCTTCTCCTGATGGATATTCAGTAGGTTGGAGACCTTTTCATTGTTGCTCTTGAGTTCCTGAATCTCGTTCGCCTTTTGCTCGCGCTCCTTCCTGACAGCCACAGCAATCTTCAGCAACCGTTCTTCAAGCTCTTTCACCTTCTTCTCCGCCTCCTGGACGCCGTGAAGGGATGATGTTAGTCTCTCGGCTGCATCACGATCGATGTACTTTCTCTACCTGATTGGCACCAGATGATGGTTGCTGTGCAGGCTGACTTTCCTTCAGACGTGTAAGCTCAGCCTGTAGTGCTTGCTGCAGTTCAAGTGAATTAGTTCACCCAGTGCTCGCAATCTGTGTATTGAGGGAGGATTTAGGTTACCTCTCTTTGGGCCGCTTCACTGAGCCTTCGCTTCAGTAAATCAATCTCGATCTTGTGGCTCTCAACTCCGTTCTTCTGGTTGACCTCTCGCTCAGTCTTGATTGTCTCGACGAGTTGTCTTACCTTGCTTTCGAGCACAGTGACCCTAAAACATCAGACCAGCTGATCAGCAATCTATATATGTGACACCACATCACTCGCACTGTACCTCTCTTGGGACTGGGCCAGTTCAAGACGACTCTTTTCTACCGCTTCGTTTGCTTCCTTCAGTTTCTTCTCCATCTCAAGCACCAATTCTGCACAACAAAGGAAGATGAGCGGGTCTTGCTCTTCTTCTTCGTATCGTATCGTGTCGTACCTGAGTTATCATTGGAGTGAGGCAAAATGATCTATACAGAATGACGAACTGGTCAGTTCTATGGCATGTCACAAAACTCAGGAGGAATCAAACCTACCTGACTTCCGCTGGAGGATAACTTGTTGCGCTCGGTCTTGAGTGCATCGATCAACTTGAGCATCTTCACCTCGAGCTTGGAACATCGTTCTTCCGCCGTATTCTTCTCCTTGAGAAGATCATTGTAAGTCTGCCGGTAGTGTGGCGAATACAACAATGTAAGTGATGATTATGAATGGTCCAGATCTTCAATTCCCAATCATCAAGCTCAGCTCCAATGAAGCAGCTGGTGGAACGAGGAAACAGGGCCGTACGGTCTCGCGGAGCTCACGCTCTTCCTTGACCGCTTCGACGAGCTTCTTGGTCTTATCCTGCCACACGCGCGCCTCGCGCTCGGCTGTCTCAGCCCGTGCCTTCCATGCTAAAACCTCTGTTTTCTGTTTCCATTTGCAAGTCATTTCAGTTACATTTAATATATATATATATATATATATTAAAATATTTATAATTTGAAAATTAGTTAACAATTTACTACTTAAAATAAAATAAAATCATTACTTAAAAGAAAAAATGAAGAAAAATAAAAGCAATTGAAAGAACGAAAGCGACAAAAAGAGCGAAGGGGGTGCACTGCTGCGAACCTCCTTTTCGACTTCGGAATAGTCGCCTTGGTGCCGAATGATGCTGTCCAGCTCTACCCACGGGTCGCACATGTGTGTGAAGTTCACCAAAGATCGCTTGCCGCGAACCCCAAACTCTTAATCTTTGAGAAACGCTCCCTCCAGTGTCACCGACACACTACCCACACAGACAGATCGAGGAACTTGAGTGGGAGGTAGTGGGCGCGACTGGTGGCTCGCCGACAGTGTGATGAAAGAGAAGAAAGAAGAAAAGGTTAAGGTGCGCCACAGCAGCGCAGTGAGTGCACCAGGTAGCGCATACAACAAATGATTAAAGTTTGAAATTGCAGCGTTGTTGCACGGAACGAATAGGCTCACGGGATGTCCCTGGTGATGGTGATAGTGATGGTGGTGGTGATGGTGATGGTGATGGTGGTGGTGATGGTGATGGTGATGGTGATGGTGATGGTGATGGTGATGGTGAGGTACATACAACTTGAATGAGGAAAGCGGGTACGCGATTTATTGGAACGACAGATGACGCTCGCTATGCGCTCGCGGCTGGCAGTTTGCCTGTCTTCCTTAGCAGATACAGGCATGCCCTACGATGAATGCCACAAGTGTACCAGCATAAGAGGAGTGCATCGGAAGAATGTAGAGTGACAAGAGGACGTACTTGTTGAACTGTTCGAAGGCGAGGAAGGTAATAATGGTGTGTGGAGTAAGACGAACGGCATAGGGCACGAATCCTCTATAGAATGCCAAAGGACCCTCAGCTTTGAGAGTCTGCGCAAAGGGGAAAAAGCAGGCATGAGTCAGTGCAGTCTTTCGGAGCCAAGAAGCACTTGCATTCAGTCGTACTCGCATGGCGCAGTCCAACGAGCTCTTGTAGAAACCCTTCTCCGCATTCATCACTCTTGACTTGACGACATCCAGTGGCGACGTGATGAAGGCCGCAATGAGACCAGCGATCGTGCTGGCCCTGTTTCAGAATCGTGTCAAAAAGAGCCGTACTTGCCAGACTACTGAACAAGGTGTACGATACGTAAAATGGGTGACTGGATCGTCCTTGAATATCTTAGTCGCAAGTAGAAGCATCTTTGCCTGATCGTATGACGCCAGCTGACCTGCTGTCATGAACATGGCTCTACACTCCACAATCAGGCAAAAAAGAAAGAAGACTCGAATGATTAGGTGAGCCAGATACCTGTAAACGTTGGGCAGACAACCCTTCCACATCGTGAAAAAGCCCTCCTCACGCACTATTCTCACCTGCGTAGTCAAGTTTAGTAAAGGGGCAACCAAGCGCAAGAGGCAAGGGAACGTACCAAGCCGTCGATGGCGTGCTTATAGCGCCTCTGCTTCTCCGGAGGCAGTCGTCCATCCGCTTGCATGCGTACCTAATAAGGGCGCGTGCTGATCCGAATCAGCCTGGTCAATGGAACACGATCATGCTGACAATCGTACCAGGGTCACGTCAGCAGGCGTGCCAACGAGCGCTCCACCCGCACCTGCAAGCATCGACGCTAACACCTTCTGATAGAAGGGCAGGTTACCCTTGCTGTCGGCTAGCATCTCCCGCAGATACATGTAGCATCCGAAGCGTGTCGTGGTGTACGTGGCCTGTCTCAGGAGCGATGCGCTCAGCCTGCCCCAACCTCTCGGGTTAGTCACTCCTGCTTCCTACCGATGGTGCGTTCATTCCCTTGAGCGGATTCTCCGCCAAGTGTCGAGATCCCGTACCCCTGATAGAGCGCCAAGATGCCGCCTTCCTTGTAGACGGCGACCGTCGTCTTCCACAGCCCAAGCTGCGGTGCCGCCACGCCCGACGCCGACCCTTGCACTTGCAGCCGCACCTTAAGCAAGTCCACCGGGTGCGTGCCTGGTCACAAGTATTTTGTTTCAATTTAATTTAGTTTTTAACCACGAGTGTTGAGTTTTCGGTATATGTCTTAAAATAAAATATTCTATTGTAAAATATCCGAATAAATTTGTAGGAAAAATAAATTAAAATAAATTAAGAAGAAATAAGATTTGTTAAATTCGTATATTTTAGATAATAGAAGAAAAAAGGGAATAAGTACAGACAGACGCAACACAGCCACCTATGCCGCCGCCCACGAATTGTATCAGGGTGTCATCTGGTGAAGAGGAAATGAGGATAATTTCAATGATTGAGGATCGTAATTGACGTACAGGGATTATCCTTCTTAGCCGAAGACTGCATCTTGACTCTTCCGTACGCCGCGGAAGGAGATGGGGAAAAATGCAACACCACCAACGATCAATTGGTTCGCGCCACTCGGGTTCGTTGTCGTGGACCAGTCCCGAATTCCATCTGAAACGTCGGCTAGATTTGTAACATTCTTTCATTCTCGTAATTCTTAAAATGTTTTAAGTAACTCGAAGCGCAAGATAAAAATCTTAACAATGTGGTCTGTGCTGGTTGGCTCTCGATAAGCTCGGAACATGTTCCGACCTTGACGAATGCCTACGTGTTGCGTGATCACCTACGTCACGAGCTTGCTACCTTCTTTGCAGAAACTTAGGAACAACCAAGTTTGTCCTAAAGGCGACAATTAAGGGTATGGCCAGGTGATGTTTGCGACTATGTTTGTACATTGACAACTTGACAACGTGGTGTTACATCAGCACCGAGCTCTCCCTCAGTCGTGGTTGTGGGGTGGATTCCCACGCGAGGTCGCAGCTGGAGCGATGGAGGCCAAGGCGTGAGCAGTTGATGATGAGGATGATGCAGCAGATGTGGTAGAGCTTGTGGACGTTCGGCCATTGAGTGAATGTGGAAGAGGGATTCCTTTCTTCTTCTGCCTGGCACGCTTGTTCTTGAACCAGACTGAAACTCGCTTGGGGCTCATGTTGAGTATCTTGGCAAGTCGCATCTTGGTGGGACTCGTTGGAATGGGCTCCACAGCAAAGACCTGCTCCAGCAGCACCACTTGCTTGGGCGTGGCTTGCTTCCGCTTGTAGAGGATCTCCCTCGTTCCGCTGGCTCCTTCGCCAGCGTTCCGTCGTCTCTTGTTGCGATCGGAGATGTTCTCCTCGCCATCGTCATCGCTGCTTCCACTGCTGCCGCTGCTGCTCACTTCGAGCGGTTTGCCCCATCGCTCTGAACCTGCCATCCTCTTGCGCTTCCCGAGTTCCGGTTCCTGCTTCACCGGCGCAGGCGAACGTGACCTCTCCTCTTGTGTCTGCTTCTCCGCCCGCGAGAGAATGGACTCAAGGTGGGCCATCCGATTGTAGGGAAGCGCCTGCTGCGGCGGGCCGTTGAGTTGCTGAAGGGGTTGATGCTTCGGAAGCTGGTCTCTCCGGCTCGTTTGCGTTGAGGTCAAGGGAGTCATGGGTGAACTCGGAGCTAAAGCTGGGAGGAAGGATTGGAATGGGGCGCCGTAAGGCGAAGTAGCCTGGGGCGAGGGAACGCCCACTTGAGGCAATTGTAGGAGAGACGACAGCGCCGCCAGACCCGACATCGACGTAGTCTCCGAGCCGGCTACCTGTCCGACCGTCGATGGGGAGGCGGCCGCCTGCGAAGCCATCAGCGAGGCCAGCGCCGCCGACGCGATGTAGGCGGACGATGACGATGATGATGAAGATGCCTGGCTGTTGGAGGAGGCGGCAGCGACCTGAAGCGAGTAGAGGTGGGCCAGGATCTGGAGATCGAGGAGGGTTGTAGGACCACCTCCCAGCATCACATGAGGCGAGGTCATCAAGGTCTGTGGGGGCCACAGGGCTTGCTGTACCGAGCTCGGGCTGGCTTGCTGCTGTGCCTGTAGCAAGGATCCAGGCGACGGCAAGGTGGCGCCTCCCGAACGAGACGGCTCCCGCTGGGCGGCATCCGTCGTCATGATCACCGGGATAGGAAGATGTAGAGCGGGAAAGGCCAGGCTGCCGGCCGCGGCCGCGGCGCCGCCCGGTCGGATGTCGGCCGCGGTGGAGGCGGCCAGGGCGGCATCACTGGTGTACTCTGATTCATTCTTGGGTGCGAGGAGGCGCAGGGGCTTGGGGACCGTCAGACGTGAGCCTAAGGAGGAAGATGAAGACGAAGATGTTGAAGATGACGAAGATGGGGAGGAAGGGGATGAAGCAGATGAGTAGGACGGTATCGGCCCTGTCGGGTTCGCGTCATCCGTCCAGGATCGTCGTCGCCTCAGCTTGGTGGCGGGGCCGCCTCGACCCGCGGTACTGCTCTGTTGGGGTCGGTAGTCCTCATCATCTTCGTCGTCATCTTCAGTGTGGTCGTCATTGTCTTCGCGTTTTCTTCGCTTTATTGGAGATGAAGATGGCGACGAGGAAACAGCGATGTCGGGTCGCCGCTTGATGGCGTCATCTTCCTCTTCATCTTCATGCGGCTGGCGCCGTTGTCGTGGTTCATCTCCTGCCCTCGACGTACTGCTGGAGAAGAAGTAGGGCGAAGCTGCCCTCGCGCTGCCTGAGTTGATGAGGAAGTTGATCGACAGAGGGGAACGGCTCGCAGAAGACAAGGATGATGATGATGATGCCTGTGGTGGTGACGAGGACGGTGAGCTTGCTGCTGGCGAGGAGGGCAGCGAGCGCAACCTGCTGGCGGCGTCGGCCAGAGTGTCCATCTATCTATCTAGCTTGATGATGGGTTTGTGGCGGCTGGTGGTGTGGTTGTGTTTTGTGTGTGTTGAGCTGATGAGGCCTCAGACACCACGGGACTTCCCCGGGTCGTTGCGATAAAGGCCTCTGGGATGCGTGGATGGAGAAAGAGCCGGTTGGGGGGTCGGTCAGAGCGCTTTTGCTGGGCTCGGCTAAGATCGATAGAGAACGATGTCTAGTTATCGCACGTTCCAGACACGCGTGTCTGCTTGGTCCGATGTCGTGAACTTGCCCTGCACGTCCTAGCTTGTCCTCTTCTTTTCTTTTCTCTCTCGCACTCGGTACTCTCTAGCTCTAATATCGTCCACGGAGCGTATGCGCGACGAGGCGAAGTTGGTTGTGTTGGAGGAACGATTGATTACGCGGCGGAAGGCTCTGTCCCCTCGGCCACGGGCTTCGTGCAGCTTAGCTCCCGTTTTCGACAGCCAGTGCGACACCACTGTGGGGTTGTCCCGACCAGTGGTTGGTTGGCGTTAGGGGAGAGGGGAGAGAATCTGCAGGTTTTGTTGCCTGGCCTCGTACACTCCTTCCGACGTCGTCGCCAGTGGCGATTCTTGAGGTTTAGTTACGACCACACACCCAAGGGGACTTCAGTAGTAAAGGCACAGGAAGCCTGGCTTGAGTCGGGTTGGAGCGTGGGTTCTGCGTGCAGAAAGGAAGAAGAACGGAATAATGGTTAGAACCAGCTTTCGTTTTGACCAACCATCCTGGGCAACTTATCACCCCTTCAACGACGCCGTACCCCGCGGTCTCCGTGCTTCCACCCCAGCAGGTCTTTGCCGCAGCGAGGGATGATGAGGCCGCAGAGACTTGTCGTCCGGGCAGGCCTCCTCCGTAACACTTGGCCTAATAGGCTCTCCGGGGGTTAAGGATGGCTCCCGGGATTTCCCTCACCATGACGCTCTTTGGGCCTGCTGTGTGAGTTTGTCCGACCGGGGGCCAATGATGGAAGCCGTTAACCAGCAGGGCGAGAGCCGACAGAAGTCGTTGCGGAGGATGCCGAGCTGCGTTGACAACGCCACCGGTATTACCGAGAGCTATCAGCTGTCGGGGCAGACAAGCAGCTGACACTTAGCGCCTTTGCGATCACATTCGGAAGTCATCCCAATTAACCATCAACTAAGTCAGACCTGTCGCCCAATTATTTCCCCGTCCGAATCTAGGTGCTTCAGCGATTTCCTGTGGCTCTCGGCGAATCGTGCCATTCTTCCGGAGATCATCCTGGCATGACTTGGATTGGGGCAGATCCTGGAATGTGAATGTCACCCTGTAACATCCGATTTCGAAACAAGTTTCGTAATTCCAAACATGTGGTGAAACCTATTCACAGTTTACAAAAAGGTTGGCCAATGCAATTCGGCGGAAATGCGTGGGTATGCCAGGTACGCTGGTTCGAGCAGGTTCACCATCAATTTGGATTAGACAAAACCAAGAGAAGGTAAGGTACGAAGGACCAGAGAATTTAACAAGTCTCCATTCGCCAATTTCCATCTTTCGTCCCGAATTGATCAACCCTCCATCGATTCAATTTCTACAGGCCTTCCAAATTTGCTGGGGCCAATTCTCCCATCGAAGAACCACAATGGCCAGTCGACATGTGGTGGTGAAGTTTCAATACGGCAACGATGTGCGCCGTCTCACATTCCTCGATCGCGACCACGATGAAGATGACGCGGGTGATCTGGTCGGCATCTCATATGAGCTGGTGATAAGGATGTTAGAACGCCTCTACGCCATGGAGGATCTGCCACGTGATTTCCAACTCAGATATTTTGATGAAGAAGGCGATAGCATTGGGTACGTGACTTTTATTTATCTAATTAATGAATTAGATTTTATTCTTTTGTAATCCCATCTTATTATCTAAGATCGATCTCCATCTTGGAAATTTCATGCAATCGATTTTCTTGTAGAGGAAATTTGGAAAGAACCTTACTTACCCCTGCATGGCCCGTGGGGCTGGGTGGGGAGGACAGGTTGACTTGCGAGGACGAACTGAGGACGGCTATCGCACACCTGCCGCCAGGCAAGGTCCTGCGTATCGCCATCATCGACCCACACGCGCCGCCCTCGTCCACGGGAATAGGACCAACGGGGCCTGACGTACACAACGTTCTCTGCTCGCATTGCGGTATATACTACGGCCTATAATTAAACGTGTCTGACGCACGTGGAGTCTAATAATGGCGGTGGGGCGTGGTGTCAACAGGCCGGCAGGTCCGTGGTCTACGCCTGGTGTGCATCAACTGCGTGGACTACAGTCTATGTGCACAATGTGAGGCGTTGAGGCTTCATGATGCACAGCATCTGTTCCTCAAGATATACACACCACTGCCGCCTCATGCCCTTCAATTCTTGCCTATGCACAATCTTTATGCTCCAAGCGAAGCTGAACACGAGGGCAGATCCATCGCTCTCAAATCACCTTCGGGACCCAACTGGATCCGCCAGCGTAAGTCTAGCGATACAAGGTATATATCATGCACCTATCGTGGTTAGTCTCAACTTCTAATTCCACGTGCAAATGGCCAGTCATCAACTTTCATCACGCTTTGTTGCGGACCTGACCGTGGAAGACGGCTACGAAACAGTTCCTGGTGTGCCCTTTGTCAAGATATGGCGATTGCGAAACACAGGCTCTACAGCATGGCCTGAGGGCGTCACCATGACATGGCTGAGTGGAGATCATCTGTCTTCTGTCGGTGACTCTGTACCCGTCATGGCCGTACCTCCTGGAGGCGAAGTTGATATCTCTGTTGCCATGCTGGCACCCACAGTACGCACCGCTGGCTCGTATTAAGTGACGGACCTTTGGCTTAAGGGATAATGTCCACAGGAACCAGGGCGCTATGTGTCCAACTGGCGGCTGCGCAGCCCGACGGGAGTCTTCTTCGGACACCGCGTATGGGCTGACATCATGGTCTCCAATCAGGAGGATACAGAGAAGACCAGCCATCAACGTGCTGAAGATGTAAATAGTGAAGACATCGGCACAGATGTAGAAACTGAATGGGAGAGGCAGAGCATCAAGGTCCGAAGGATCAACAAGATCAAGCGAAGCCACTCGGATTTGGATGACGACGATGATGTGCCTGAAAGTGGGCCCATCGCCCTCGACACTTCGACGTACATCGACGGCTGGGAGGACCTGAGCGAGGCCTCATCCACCACAAAGGCCGATCAAGAGCAGCATGCGGTCACGACTGCACTTCAGGAGGAGAGTGTCCAGGACAGTGATCCGACTGAAGAGGAGGTCGAAGAAGATAGAGTACAGCAGCCCACATTCATCACCATCCACGAGGGCAAGGAAGTGGATGAAACGATTGTGACATCACAACCCGCGACCATCAGCTCCGCCGAGGAGGACTGGGAGATGGTGAAGACCAACAGTGATCGCTTTCAGCTGCGCAAGGAGGAGAAGTGGGCCGCCGCACTGGCCTCGCTGCAAGAGCTGGGCATCGGCGACCTGGACGCAATCAGGAAGGCCCTCAAGCAGACCAACGGCGACGTGAACCTCGCCGCCCGCAGCCTGCTGGGTGAGAGTTAAACATCCCCTTTTGGCTTCTCTCCATCTTGTCCAGATGATCCCAAGATCTACGAGTGCGGATGTGGGAGCCATAGCTATGCATCGATCGGTGAATTTATAATTTCAACTGTGCATTTTGTCAATTTGCCCGCATAAGATTGCCCGCGTAGGAGATGGGTAGCAGCACCTTGATCGTGGCGGTGGCGGTAGCATTTGTAGGGCTCTACGTGGCCCTACACGTCTATCCCCATTTCAGGAACCTCACGACGGCCGATCTCCCGCCCAATGTGAAGCAATGGAAGGCGTCAGGCCAGTACCTCTACGTGGGTGGACAGAGAGGCCACGCTAAACGATCGTCGGCAGAGATGGAGGTGGGTGGCCGCCTCATTTGGTACAAGGACTTGCACCATCAGGCACCGATCAACAGGTCCATGCGGACGTTGGTGTGTTTGCATGGATTTCCAACCTCGTCCTACGACTGGATCAAGATCATCCCTGATCTCACCGGTCTCTTCGATCGCATCGTCTTGTTTGATTTTCTGGGTAAGCTGCCCTCCTTTTTGCACTTTTATTGTTTATCTTTATTTGGTAAATAATAAATTATATTTCCTTACAACGTAGAAAGAATTATTATAAACTTTTAATTTATATTTTTGAGCATTTACTTTTATTTATATAATGTTGTGAATTTACATTTATTTAAACTGTTCACCTTGCTGCGCAGGCTTTGGGCTCAGCGAGAAGCCAGCCGGTCATCAGTTCAGCATGATGGAACAGGCCGACATCACAGAGGTGAGGAACGTGACATGATCGTTGTTGTTTGTGATAGTTTGATTGCGTGTAACCCTCAAGTGTTGCTGCGTGTCTGCAGGAGCTCTTGGAGAGGCTTGGTGTGCAGGAAGCTCACATCCTCGCTCACGACTACGGCGTCACGGTGGCCCAAGAGCTGCTTGCCCGCTTCAATCAACGGAGCAAGGAGGGCACTCTTACGCTTGACATTCATTCCGTCTGCTTCCTTAATGGCGGTAGGTTGCCTCTGCCAGTGCTTTCTCGTCAGTTGAACTTACATTGAAGAATGATGTTTGTGGACAGGGCTGATCCCTGGCGCACACAGGCCTCGACTAATTCAGACATTGATGGCCAATACGTACATTGGGCCAGCGCTTGGGTATTCAATCTGTTGAGCACATGCAAAAAAGCGACTCTTGTCATCGGTGACGCTTGTTCTCACGATGCAGATACTTGGCCAACTACTGGATGTTTGCTCGCTCCTTCGTGCCTATCTTCGGGCCGCGCACTCCACCAGATCAAGATGAATTGCAAGAGCTTTGGTACGGAGCGTCGGTCATTCACTGTACAGGATGCGCTTACTATCAAGTCTGGTTTAATTCTAGGTCACTTATTGCATTTGAGGGTGGGCATCGCCTCTCCGGCGCGCTGTTGCATTACATGAGTGATCGAGTCCAACACCAACAACGTTGGGTTGGTGCCCTCAAGGAGGTACTCGCTGCTCTCATGCGTGAAGGAAAAACTTTACTACAACTCATGTTTTGTGCAGACAAGCGTCCCACTTCGGCTGATCAATGGTCCTGCGGATCCGGTCAGTGGAAGGCATCTTGCCGAACGGTACGCTTATTGGTGCCTTCGTTAGTTTACTTAAGAAGACTCACCTCTTTCACAGATACGCAGAGGAGATGCTGAATGCTGATGTGGTGCTTCTTGACGATCATATCGGTCATTATCCGCAGCTTGAGGCTCCGCGGGAGGTGGTGCAAGCTATCCGAGCTTTCCTCTCTTCTCTGCAATGACTCAAGCAAAGGTTAAGCATGTGCCCCAAAGCTGGCTTGGGCCGATTTATTTCGGCCACGAAGCCGGTCACGTAAACATGCAGAGCCTTGGCAGCTGCTATGCCCTCTTCTGATAGTGTCGGATTGTTGTCAGTGCTCGTCGTTGAGCCCACACAGTTGATGTGTTGCGCAACTTGTATTCATCCTTGAAGGCGTCCCACGCTTCATCTGAACCACCATCATCAGAAACCTGGCCACCTCGATCGCGAACACCATTTCCTCTTGATCGTACTCCTCTTCCTTTTCCATAACCTTCTCTCCTTCAGATGCAGGGAAGGGCAGGTGATGCTAGGTCTCATGGAGGAGGTCCACTACCAGGTCCGGCAGCATCAGCAGGTTCCACCTCTCTTGTTCTCCTTCCTCCATCAACCACAGTCACTATTGAACAAAGAACGGTACTATTCCTCAATGAGCACAACTGCAATTTGAATGTTTCATGTAACATGATGGTGAGAGAATGTTATCGTTATCGGTAGGTTCATGTGGCTTACTCACGACGATGACGGCGAGGACGACGGGATCGGTGTCAACATCATAACGGCATCCGGGCCATAGGAGTGCGTCAGCTTGCGATGAAGCCGAGAGGCGGTCTCTGCGTCGAACAGGCGAATCTCGCTGGCGTCCTTCTTGACATCGTCACCTTCATCAGAGGCACGGCTCTCGGAGTTAGGCGGCCGCGCAAGGAGCACGTTGCGCTCAAAGTCATAGGGAAGGAAGCCGCCCTGACGATGCCAGAAACCAGCTGAGCCCTGCACCGACATGAGTGTCACGTATCGCCTGCCCTCCACGAGGGAGCCGGTCAATGTTGCTGCTCGAGCGCACGCCAGCGCTTTGGCGCAGAGCGTGTGCCCAAGGCCCAGGCCGCGTCGGTCCGGATCGATCGTGACTTCGTGAATGAAGTAGGCATCGGGCTCCTGTGGAATGTGCCAAGCTTCTTGCCCGGAGAGCGCGGGCGGGTCGGTCAGGCGCGACGGGAACGACACCAAGTGGCCCACGATGCAAGGTTTACCGTCTTCGATCACCTCCGCCACCCAACAGCCCTGCGGGTAGAGTGTCACCTTCCGCTCGTACTGGTCTGCCTGCGCGCCAGCGGGGAGCGGAGTTAGATGTACACGACTAAACATCAAGACGGGAGCCAGGAACCGGCTCGTGCAAGTCTGGGGTGTAGGAGCGGGTCATGATGTCCCACACTGTCGGCACATCAGCAAGGGTCATCGGACGCACGGAGACAGCGACGGAGAGCTTCGCTGTGTCCGTCCCATTCGCCGACTTGAGCTTCATGGTTATGTCCAGTTAACAAAAAAAAGAATGATCTTCACCTTCCTCTTATCTCAAACATATTTCGTTTGTATGAAAGAGTTTCGAAATTATGAGAGTGTTTACGCAAACTTTCAAATGACTTAGAGGAGAAGACGAGAATGTACACAACGTTGGTGATGTAACGAATCACTACAGCAAGCAAGGACTCGCTCGCTGATCATCATTGTAGCCGGCAGCGGTTATCCTGTTGGGTGTAGGTGCCTCCATTACTGCTTCCCCCGGCACTAGCGCCACCTCCGCCCGGAGGGGCTGGGCTTTGTGTCCCTAGACTCCACATTGCCAAGCACAGACAACGTGAGTAATCATGAAAAGCAGTCGATGAGAAAGTCGATGCTCTACCTTCCTCGTCCTCGTCCTCGTTCTCGTTCTCGTTCTCGTTTTCGTCCTCGTCCTCGTTCGCACCGAGCAGGTACTCCCCATCCTCTTCATCATTTTCATCTTCATCGTCCTCGAATTCGGCCAGTCCCCTGACGGCCTCCTCAACCAACTGACGGTTTATCATCGTACGCTGTCTCTCCCTCCGCTCGGCTTCCATGATCTGTCGGCACTTGCGGAACCGTTCAATCTCGTTCTTGAGTTCGTCACTCAAATCACCATAACTCCAGGTGAGCTTGATGCCTTCCAGG
>CDEZ01018392.1:0-12612 GCA_000826365.1 Acanthamoeba royreba | reverse complement strand
TCAAGCTCAAGTTCAAGCTTGTCAAGCTCAAGCTCAACAAGATCAAGCTCAAGCCCAACAAGTTCTTCTCTCTCTCTCTCTCTTTTTATTCATTTTCCATTAGATAATTTCTAATTCTTATTATTCTTTTCCATTTTTAACTAAGACAATAACTATCTTTTATTCTTCTTTCTTCACTATTTTTTCTTGTGATTAGACTTATTTATCTGATCTTTTTTCTAACTTTAAACCAATAAACCTAACCCTTTACCCTAACCCTAAGTGAGGCAGAGATAGATGGAGACGCAATCGGAGACTGCGTAGCCGAAGAAGTCGGTGTCATCGACAAGGGCAAGTGTGTGGCCGATACTGAAACCGATGATGTCAGTACTGAAAGAGATGGCATGGCAGAACTTGTTGGCGAACTGGTGGGCGACTTAGTTGATGACTGTGTGGAAGTACTTGTTGGCGACATGGATAGCGAGACTGATGCTGTTGGACTGCTTGGTGGTGATCGTGTTGAAGTGGGCAAGACGGAGGTCGAGGGTGTAACACTGCTTAACTGTGCAGGCGATGGCGTGGGCGAAGACGGAACTGAGATCAAGGGCGTTGGAGTTGGCGTGCTTGTGGGCGAGGGCGCGGATGATTGAGAAGGTGACTGCATGGGTGATTGAGTCGGAGACTGAGTTGGTGAGACCGAGATGGACGGTGTTGGCGACTGCGGGGCTGACACTGTGATCGATGCAGTTGGTGATCGGGTGGGAGACACTAAACTTGATGCTGAGGTCGACGCTGTAGGGGACTGCATTGGTGATGGAGTGGGACACTGAGTCGGGGACTGGGTGGGCGACACAGAAATTGATGGCGTTGGTGACTGAGTTGGCGAGACCGAGATGGACGGCGTGGGCGACTGTGTGGGAGACACCGATGTTGATGGCGTAGGTGATTGTGTGGGTGATACTGAGGCGGATGGAGTGGGCGATTGCGTCGGTGAGATTGAGATGGAAGGAGTTGGTGATGAAGTGGGAGACTGCGTGGGAGTCGCAGAGATTGATGGTGTTGGTAACTGCGTGGGTGATGCGGAGATGGAAGGAGTGGGCGACTGCGTGGCCGATTGGGTTGGAGACACGGAAAGCGAGGGCGTTGGAGACTGCGTGGGTGAGACAGAAATTGATGGTGTTGGTGACTGAGTCGGTGACACTGAGATCGATGGTGTTGGTGATTGCGTGGGCGAGACGGAAGTGGATGGAGTGGGGGAGCTGGTCGGAGACACTGAAATCGATGGTGTAGCGCTGCTTGTTGATGACTGTGTTGGTGAGGCAGAGATGGAAGGAGTGGGAGACTGCGTGGGTGACACTGAAATCGATGGTGTAGCGCTGCTTGTTGGTGACTGTGTTGGCGAGGCAGAGATGGAAGGAGTGGGAGACTGCGTGGGTGAGACAGAAATTGATGGTGTTGGTGACTGAGTTGGCGATACTGAAATAAATGGCGTCAGTGAGTTGGTTGGTGACTGAGTGGCCGATGGAGTGGGAGACTGCGTAGGAGACAAAGAAAGCGAAGGCGTGGGCGTTGGTGACTGTGTTGGCGATACGGAGATTGACGGTGAGATTGAAGTGGATGGAGTGGCTGACTGAGTGGGAGACACTGAAGTTGACACAGAAGTGGATGGAGTGGGTGATTGAGTGGGTGACACTGAAATCAATGGTGTAGCGCTGCTTGTTGGTGACTGTGTTGGCGAGGCAGAGATGGACGGCGTTAGTGACCCAGTCGGTGATACCGATATTGACGGCGTGGGTGAGTTGGTTGGTGATGGAGTCGGAGACTGGGTGGGAGAGACAGAGAGCGAAGGAGTAGGCGACTGTGTTGGCGACACAGAAATCGATGGCGTTGGTGACTGAGTTGGCGAGACCGAGGTGGAAGACATGGGTGACTGCGTGGATGATTGAGTAGGTGACTGAGTTGGCGAGACCGAGATTGAAGCTGTCGGAGACTGCGTTGGCGACACTGTTGTCGACGCAGTTGAAGGAGATGGCGACTGGGTGGGCGACACTGAGATGGAAGGAGTGGGCGCGAGGGACTGCGTTGAAGAGGCTAAGATGGAAGCTGATGGAGTGGGTGACACTGAGATAGATGGTGTCGGCGCCATCGTAGGAGTAACTGAGGGAGTCGGAGTGGGAAGGCAACTGGTTACATCACTACAATTGCTTTGTGATGGTGTGACGATGCCTCCGTATTCTGAACATTGGTACGCAAGCACTTGTGAGTTAGTCATCGCACTCCACCTACATGATGGAGATGATTCATTAAGAAGGCAAGGAGCACGTACTCAGGCCTGGCAAGTAGGAAGGCACAGCTACATAGGCGTTGTCGAATCCAATGCGCGAGACGGGAATTGTTGTGAAGTTGATCTGGGACAGATACATGCCGTTGGTGCGCATCTGGAGCTGGCCTTGAGCCAAGTTGCCTGAAAACACATCGGCCTCACAGACCGACGAGTTCCAAGGCTGCGGATACCAGTTGTCTTCGCACACTGGGTTGACGAAGGGCTGTGCAGCGGCAAAAGAGTAGTTTGCATAGGGACTTCTGCAGATCACATTGTGCCGAAATGAGTTGTACTTGAGAAAGCACAATGCCATCATCACCACCACCATCATCACGAAGAAGAGTGGAGGAGAGTAGTTAATAAACACCGTCATAGCGTTCGTTCAAGAGCGGGAGTACCTTCGGTGCATGCGGAGTATCGGGATCGTTGAGAATGTTGACCAGATCAGGATACTGCGCCGCCCAGATAGGTGATGTGTAGTTCACGCTCAGCAAACGCTGATAGAGGGTCGCGTTATTCTGAGGAGCTTGACCGGGCAACCCGCGAGCATCAGCCCGCAAGGCGTCTTGATGAGGAGGAACCACAAGAAGAAGAAGATGAGATCAGGTCACATTTTCCACCCATGCTAGCATCATCACAGTTCGTACAAGCGGTCATATTGACGAAGACGTTGTTGTTCACGATATTGCTACGCCCTCCACCCAACTGGACGCCCCGCATTATATTGACAAAGATGTTGCCTGCGTTGTCGTCATGAAATCAAAGCAGCCGTCAGCGAGAGGCGTAAAGTATTTATCTGACGATCGCTCACGCATACCATATGCAGTGGTTCCGCTGTTCTCGTCGTCAAAGTAGAGACCATTCACTCCAGAACTAGAAAGGCCTGTGGTGTGAATTGAGGGCAGCAGAAGCATACAGACGCGGTGAGTATCACTAGAACGACAAGTAAATGTCCTAAAGTAAGGAGGAGCACCATAGATGTCATGAATGTAGTTATAACTGACGAATGTGCCCTGTGAGGTCCAGTCGCGACCCTGATAGAATGCGCCCACATCGCTGGTCATCTTGCACACATCAAAGATCTCATTGAAATAGATCTCATGATTGTTGCCCACACCAAGGTTGATGGCGTTGTGGGGAGCTGTGTGGATCTTGTTGTTGATCACCTTGGCACCCACGTAGTCTGCACGATGATGGGGATGTTGATGCACAGAAGAGAGTTAGCAGTGCTAGGGGTGATGTTGCAGAAGCTTCCTCCTTTATCAGAATGGCGACGTACTGAGCTGGAAAGCAGGCTGATAGCAATAGAAGAAACGTGAGAAATGGTGTACCCAGTTCCCGAACGCCATATGATTGCACGGCGTAAGTGTATTCCTGTCTGCTGCCACGCCCGCCATGGAAACCCCTTGTCTTCCCTATTCTCCAACAGCAGCAACAAGAGCAGTTAGTTTGTTCAGATCTCAGCCTCCAAGCTGTGTGTGCGCCAGAGTGTAGCGTGCAATGGGCGTGAACGTACAATGTTGTAGATCTCACAGCCCATGATGAGGTGATTGTAGCCGTTGGTGATACTCACGCCTGCCGAACCCAAATTGCGGATGGTGCAGTTGCTCACCATGTTGTTGAGTCCATTCGTCATCACGATTGCGCTGTCCACAGCGCCCTCTATGGTGAAGCCTGCATTCGTCATCATGTACATCATCATAGAGAGAAGACATGGACAGGGTGTGAGAGTGATTAATCTTCAAGAAGAGGCAAGACAAGTTGCTTCTAGGACCTGATATTGTTACGCCGACCGAAGATACGAGTTGGATGAGGCCACTATAGACACGGATGGAAATCATTGCATCGGTGTCTGAGGTGATGTTTGATGGCGGGTAGAAGTAGAGAATGCCACCAGTATAGTCGATGTAGTACTCGCCAGGAGTGTCCAGCTCATCGATCACATTGTAGTAATAGAACCTGCATCAAACACAATAGGTTAGCACCAAAAGGATACTTGCTGTGCTCCCAACTGTGATTGTACAGACCTCTGGCCAGTAGTCATGGCGTACGTGGCGTTGGTTTGCAGAGTGATGACCTTGGCTGTGGTGTTGACGCTCAGGATGGCTCTCCGATCATCCCACCAGTCCCAGCCGAAGAAGCCGTGCACCCATACTCCAGTGTAAGACGGCCAGCTCGTTGTGTTGTAGTATCCGAATTGGCTCGTGTTCGGATCTCCACCTGCAAGCCCAAGCACACATCACCATAACGCACATCATGCCCATCATCGGGCTATTGAGGATGAGTTCGTACTAACGGTGCTGACGTTCTTGAGAGGCACAAAATTGGGCTCGTTGGGCCAACGCGCGATCGTGAGAGCTCCTCCCTTGAAGAACAGCTCCGAACTGGCGTATGTGGGCCAAAGTGGCGCCAGTCGGGCCGCGGTGAGACCCACCAAGGGACCGAACAGGTTTACCTGCTTGACGTAGGCCTGCGCTGCAATGGGGATGCGCGAACCGAGTGGTGACGAGGTATTGAGCTGCTCGAATGCATTGACCGGAATGTACACTCCGCCAGTCAATACCGTGTTGCCCTTCGTGTTGTCCTGTTTTTTGTTTGGCCAAGACGACCGACAGCGCCTGGATGAGAGAGTGACGCACTGAATGTTGAACGAGAGCACGACGCACCTGTGCAATGAGGATGGTGTTGTTGTCTTGCGAGGTGAATATGAGACTTGTGGTGAGATAGGGATAGAAACCGGGAGCCACTTGGATGCGCTTCTTCACCTGTGGGCCGTAGAGAGAACGCGCCTTGACGAGAGCGGCATCGATGGTGCGCAGCGGTCCGTCGGTCACCACGGTCCCATTGGCGAGAGTGATAGGACCGACGTAGGTAGCTGTCGCGCCAGACCAAGAGTTGTTCCCTGCAGCGGTTGTTGGTGAAGGTGATGGAGTTAGTTTCGCTCTCGCGCATCAAGTCCGCTCAGAAGGAAGGGCGCACCGGAAGTGGACACGTAGAGAGTCGGGATCTGTTGCGCGTTGCAGCTCAGCACCACAAACAACAAAACCACCAGCGTCGTGACCAACCTCCGGAGAGTGGAGCTCCAAGAAGGAAAACTCATCCAGTTGTAGCCTCCCAGTGCTGCTTCGCCGTCGCTCATGAGGTCCCTTCCGTTGCCATTCGGCTGCACTCTGCTGGTTCAGCACCTTCAAGCTCTTGAAAGGTTGGCCTCGGTAACGCCGAGTAGATACTTGAGTTCTCTAATTATTCCTAATATAGGTAATATTACGTCTATAAGAGGATGAGCATGAGCTGCCCATGCTTTAGACATATTGGTCAGATCTGAAGCTGTTTGCACAACATCCAAATGGGTGGGCTAACGGCTACCTTGTACGGCGCTCAAGCTAACATTGCATTTTTCTTGTCTGTGAGCGAAGGAAGGCTTACCTACACATTCTCCTGATGGCCAAAAGCACGGCTGAGGTATGTGTGGCCGAACGGACATCCTCACCGGTGCCACGAGATGGTACGTTATGCATAAGCATCTGCATCAACAATACTGTTCATCAACGCAAGTGCATGATGCAGGCGGAGTTCCAACTCTGTCGCGAGCTGTGCTACAACTACACTGCACTGCTCTTGAGATGGGGCTGATGAGCATGTCAGGGGAAATTGCTGTAAACTATAGTATATTGTGAAGAGTAAACGACATTATTGCCAAATGATTGTTGTGCAATCCTTGCCTCCTGTCCACGCGTACCGATGGGTAGTTTGAAGTCCGGTTTCGACGTCGGTCACCTGAGCCGGGGCGAGCACAACGCACGCAATGCTATCCTTGTGCTCTCGCGTCAAGTTCTTGAGGAACTTGTGTGCCTGTTACATTGGTGGATGAATTCATTATCATGTGCACATGCCCTACCCAACAACGGGGTGTTGTTTACCTGAACGTCCCATAGGAATACCTGCTTGTCCCATCCGCAGCTCCACACACAGGAACCATCTGTACATAAATTGACAACCTCTCCTCCGTGACCCTCAAGTGTAGCGACACAATCGCCTCCCCTCTAAAGAGATTTAGAAGTCACAGGAGTCATTATCAAAGGCCTCCAATATCAGGTAATAACTCCAAGAAAAGAAGCGTACTTCTTGAGGGTTCCAGACTTTTATCAAAGTGTTCGTGGCACCCGTCCAAAGTTCCTTGCCCACAGATATCATTGCCCTGACTTCTCCCTTGAAGTCTAGGTAGCCTTTGCATACTTGTGTCTGAGGGTCACACACAATTTTGGTGTTTAGTTGTGCCAAGCAGCTAGCCTTTGGTGTTAGAGCACGCGTACGTAGGGATCGAAGCAGAGAATTATTGGATTTGAGGCCACCCAAACGTGATTGGAGTGATACACCATGGCTAAGGGCACTGGCATGGTTAGCAGTTCCGTGAGTTGTTGAGGCGGAGCGAGCTTGAAAGTCTTCTTTAGCTTCTTGTTCTGGACGCATATGAGTGTGAATAGTGGTGTGCGAGAACGTTCCCGCACGATAGCGGAGATTGCGTACCACAGCATCCCAGATGTGGATACAGCCGATCTCGAATCGAATAGAGGTGGACCTTTTGTTGATCTCTCTCGTCCCTCCCCACACATGAGAATGAGCCTGAGAACCGGTTGTTTAGAGGCTGGGCCAAATCCGAAAAGCATGGATCGCACACACCTTAGTATCGCCTCTCGGTCCCGGTACTTCAGTGAGACAGTACACCTGATCCTGAGTTCGGGCGTCGGCCACATATTGGCCTTCTATGCTCCATACTTTGACAGTGTTGTCTACTGAGCACGACCACACCTCCTTGTTAGCCACGACGAGCAACTTCGTCACTGAGCCTGCATGCATTTGGATTTCCTTAAGCAGCGCGGCAGTCTGCACAGTTAACATAACGTGACGTTAGTCAGACAACAGATCCAGTAGTAGCAGCGTGGTGATTGATAATATTACCGTAGCGTCCCATAACTGACACTTGCCGTCAGCGGTAGCGGTCCATACTCTGCCTGCAAGGTAAGCCATGCAGGTTATTGGAGCAGACAGCGTCGGTAATGTCTTGTAGTATTGGGTTCCCTCGACGTCGACCGCACCGGAGGCACTGTCAAGAAGATAGAACACACACGATTAGATTTGATATTCTTATGTTCGTTGTTCGTTGTGTTGGGCAAAAAGATGCAAGAGGAGTGTGCATACGTATCGGAGGCTATCTGCGATGTTCCGGTGCCTTCTTCCGCAGCGGCCGAAGCAGCCGCGGCATCTACTTCAGAAACGCTCACCACATCCAGCGCACCGGTGGAAGCAAATGAAGGAGAAGATAGGAGCGTCGGCTGCATGATGCCTGGGCGTCCACCAACAGGTGGTCGCGGTAGTTGTTGGGCAGCACCTGTATATCAAACGATGAAGCAGGTCAGTCTCCTCATCGTCGTTGTCATCTAGCCATCATCGTACCTCTACCTGCACCACCAGGAACGATCGTCTGGATGCTGCGGGGCGGCTCGCGATCCTTGCCCTTGCCCAGGGCAGCCAGCGAATTTTTGGCTGGGGCCGGCGCAATCGATGCAAGCGGTCGGGCAGCCTGCCGGTACTTCATCGAGGGCATAGAATGGGTTACTCTGGCTGATTCGGCGGTAGTAGGAGCGTCGGCTTCGCCGTCTGCGTACAGTAACAGTAGAATTTGTCGATGTTAAAATAGCTGTGCCAAGTGTGGATAAAAGGCGGCACTGGCCATGTGTTCAGGAGGGAGTACCCGCACTGATAGTGGGAATTTGCATCACCGGGAGAGTCGTCTTGGTTGCCGGCAGCCGTTTTTGGGTCATGGCATCGAGCTCATCACAAATTGCAGTGAATGATGGCCTCTCCGTTGCGTTACCCGACCAGCACCTCTCGATCAGGGATGCGTACTCAGGACAGGTAGCGAAGCAATCATCTAACAAAGTGTACGAATGTCATCGTCATCATCCCTACCACTCTTATTACTCTGAGGCCTAACGTACCAGGTATCTTTGGTCGCTCGCCGTTGAGGACAGCATCCTCGATAGCCGAGAGGAACGTGATGTGTCCCAGGAAATCTTCTCGCGCAACCAGCTCCCATAGTATAACTCCGAAAGAGTACACATCAACCTTTTCATCATAGTCCTCCTTGCGCATCATTTCAGGTGCCAACCACACGGGGTTGTCGACCACCTTCGTCTCTGAGAGAGAGAAATATTGGATGAGTGAGTCATAACTGTAGGATAGATCTAGGCCATTCTCATTGTTGTTGATGAGCGGAGGATGAAAATAATCGTACTGAGTTGGCCGGCTAACATGAGGGATCGCGAGAGACCAAAGTCCGCCACCTTCGCGATTAGAGTGGGATAGCCAGCCTCTGATTGCTCTATGCTCAACTATGCCACGCGGCATCACAAAGTACCATCATGAATAAGGGATTGTTACATCAGCAAGGAAGCCTGGACTCTTACCAAGACGTTAGGTGACTTAAGATCACGATGGATAAGGGCCGGCTTGAAATTATGCATGAAGCGCATGCCTTTGGCAATGTCCATTGCCAGCTTAAGCACTACAGCCCAATTCATGTTCTTCGACCTATCGTGGATGTAGTCGTAAAGACATCCAAGAGAACAGAACTCGAGCAGCATGCAGAACGGTTCCATGCATAAACCGCGAAGGCCTACAATATTGGGATGGATCATGTTGCTACGCAAACATACACAAAGGTGAGTGCGAATTGCCGACCGAGATCTACGGCTCTCTCCCGAGATGCAGCTGTACCTCATCAGAAGGACTTCACGCCTGAACTCAGCAAAAACTTGAAGTGGATCGACGGCATCCTCAAATTCGAAACCGAGAGCTTCGGCCGTGCTGCCGGTGTCCAGAGTGAGCTGCTTAAGGGCGATGATTTCCTCGTTCCATACGGCCTGTCGTAGTGGAGTAACAGGGTGAGAGTTGTCCGCTACGAAGTGCCGCTGCAGAGAAAATGTCCTCATGCTCCTTAATCAAATGCGTACCTTGTAGACCTTGGCAAAACCTCCCTCACCTATCTGCTTGACGATCTGAACATCGTTGATATTAACCCTGGCTCCTCGGTATTCAGCGAGAGATACATCGGGAGCAATCGCGGCAATCTGCACGTCCTTGATGCCGCGACATTTGACGTAAACCTGGTTCACCGTGACAGCTTGCTCTATCACTTTCAACGGGAACTGATACGGGTCGGGACTTCGTTCTGCATTCATTCAATGATTGAAAGAGAGAGAGGAGAACAATGTGACCACATCATTTCACGGTTACTTCCATACTAAGAGGCATAGGATGATCAAACAATGTGTGTATGTGAGCGACGTACCTCTGATACAGTGAACGCAAGGCACTGTAATCTCGGGTTTTGCTCGAAGCCAGTCTAGGACCTGAAACAGGGAAGAAAGAAAATGATCTCCCGTTAGGCCTCCGCGTACGTGTATTCTGATTATGCTTGGTGATAATGTGCAGCGTACCAGAGTATCAATGTTGTCTACGAGCTTGGTGATGTGTCTAGCCGGAGAGCTGCCGCGGACCCACAGCTCAAGACACCAAGGCATGGTCTTGTGTTTGGGATTCTTGCGCAGACTCAACTTGACGCGCTCCGTGTCCTTGGCGACAACAATGCCTGAGGAGAGAGAGCACAGATTTCAAACACGGAGAGGTGAGCCGCTAGCTATCAGATAGGTGTGTGGTGGTCTCAAGAATACCCTACCTTGCTTCCAGTATAAGAGGGGTTCATAAGTCTCAGCTGCCAGAAAGCGCACAATGAGCCGCGAGAAGAAGCCAAGTGGCACAAATTCAAAGTTGTAAACTCGTCCCGCCTGGCAAGCGATAACAGAGACGACGATAATGATGATCGTCAGTCATGTCTGTCCCAATGTACTTGACAACTCGAGGTTGCATTCGCGGGTTGACCACCGCGTACCGTGGGTATATCCTCATGTACTGGCCAATGCTTAGCGAACAACTCTTCCTCGGGAATCTTGTCAGGAAGAAGGCAGGGTATGAGAATTCGCTCACCATCCTGCGTGAGACGCGAAATGACTTGCAGCTTCTCCAACATTGCAACCAGCTGCAGTCAACCCAGACCAAGCACCCGCCCAGCAGGGTTAGCCACCACAATTGTGTCCTAAGATGACGCAACCGATCTGACAAAGAAGAAACGCTACACTACCTTGGGATGAAGATAGGTAGGATGGGTTGGCGGCTTCCACAGCTGTGGTAGGTCCCTGTATAGAAGAATACCATCCTGCAAGAAGAAGATTAATTGACCATCCTCATCTTACTTGACCGATCGGTCAAGCCAATCGAATTGGATTTGAGCAGAGCATTCCTCGTACCTTGATGAACCCAAATTTGAGCGAGACCACCGTGGCAAACGTCTTGGTGATCCACTGCGGATCAATAATGACCATGTCTCGGAGTTCGGCATCGCTGAACCAAACCATAGCGCCCTGCGGCAGAAAGAAAGATGACCGTGAAATTTAGAGCCGCAGTTGCAAACGGGGGTCAACAAAAATAAATATGATGGATGAAGAAATATATTGAAGACGCACCATGTCATTGAGGAAGCGCGTGAGGCTCTTGATTCTCTCCGCGTCCATATCTACCCTGAGCGAGCTACCGACTTCTATCGCGAGGCGTTCGTACTCACCCCATTCGAGAGTAGGAGGATTACGCGTTTGTGCCAAGCCTACATCGAGAAAAAAAAAACGGGATGAGAAATCCACACACGGGAGCTCTAATATTGGAAGCCCTTCAGCCCAACTTACCCGCAAGCTTATCTCCAATCGCTTTGTTCACACGAGGGATCATCTGGGGCATATACGGCTGCGCCAGAGCGATTTCAACGATACGGTTCTTAAGTTCGAGCATGCCCTGTAAGTTGTTGTTGTTGTTGTTTGATAGTTGTTAGAAAACCGCGCTCTAACATAGCAGGGTTGTGATCCAAAAGATGCACGTTTTGCAAAGCGTCATGCACCTTTTGAGTTTCATTGGAAATTGCAAAGTGTGCTTGGATCAGTGTCTTGAATCGCGAGCCATACTTCTGGTAAATAGAATTGAAGTAGTGATCGACGTATTCCTTGGTGCACGCCTTGTCTTCGGCGTGCGTTCCCACGAGAATAACAGGAGCGTTCTCTGTTTTCGAACAGATAGAAAAGAGAGGGCATCAGTTGCGTGTTACTGGAATAACACCAAAGCGCGACCCATAAAAATAATGATGAACAGGAAAAATGATAAACCAACTAAAAGTTCATTCACCTGTGCGAGCTCCGATAGACTGAAGCCAGTACTCGATCTGCGAAGTTTCTTCTGACTCGAGAAGGTTGAATATCAACAGGTAGATGGCACGCGTAGTGAGGAAGAAACCATGCGTGGCGTAATAGACTTCCTGTGAACGGCAGTCACCAAAGAAAGATATATTATATATATAAGAGAGTGTGTGTGCTCGGAGTTAAGTTGAGTGATGTAACAGAGTTGACAGTACCTGACCAGCAAAGTCCCAACAGGAGAAGTCGATGGTGGATTTCTCTTGGTTCGGGTGTTTCACTATCCAACTCCTTATATCGATACCTAACGACAACAGCTGTGGTGTGAGCCAGCGAGATCCTTAAGGATGAGAAATAGAATGGTACCATCCGTAGCCACATTAGGTTTCTTATCTGGCTTCGGTATCAGAGGCTGTGCGGGTGTCAACGCCGCATCCGCCGCAGCAACCACAGGAGCCTTCTCATCTTTGACATAGTTGGCAAGGCTGCTCATCAAAGTGGTCTTACCCACATTACCTGTTACACGCGTACAAGCAGCCGTTAGAGGGGCCAAGGTTCGAAACGAGGTGGAAAAAAAGCAGCGCTTCTCAGGCAACTGAGGCGAGCACGGACCGTTGCCAACAAACATCAGTTTCATCTTGTAGAGCTCATCCGAGTGCATCAGCTCGTCCTTGATGTGCCGCAGCGTTTGAGAGCCGCCCTTGTTGATTTCGTCGCGCAGCGATGGAATGGCTGCAAGAAGCTTGGAGAGAGGATTATCGCGAATATCGAGATACTGCAGCTCCTGCATTACGCCAATAGGGTGCCTGTAGTGTTGTGGTCAGCATGATGGAGATGAGACACGTAACTTTGGCCTTGGCGATGAAGGAGGAATGCAGGAGTTAGGCGCACCAAGGAATATTCTCCAGCTTGTTATCAGCGATTTCTAGCTTCCTCAGTCTGGGCAAGTTCGTCAGCGCCAGCGGTATCTCGGTGATTTGGTTGCTGCTGAGGTCCAATATCTCGAGACTGTCC
>CDEZ01018385.1:0-21709 GCA_000826365.1 Acanthamoeba royreba | reverse complement strand
TAGACCTTTCGTTTGATCGTTTCCCAGATCTCTGCGACGTGATTCCACTCAAAGTCGAACCTGGAATGTATTCACTCAGCTGAGTACGCCATGACCTGAGAGGGAACAAAGCAAACGTACCGGAAGGCGTTGATCTTCATGATGCTGTGGTGCAGGAGAGACATGAACAGACCCACACTGAAGATGATGAAGATGTAGACGCCGAATGGGTAGGAATGTACGATGATGAGAAGGCAGAAGAAGATGATGACCGAGAATGAGGAGACAAGAAGAATGAAGTGAGGCCGGAAGGTGACCAGGTGCGAGGCGGCAAAGTCGAAAAGGCGGCCGCCAAAGAAGCCCGCCCAGAAGGTGAGGAAGATGTTGAGCGAATCGTCTACCGACATGTCGATACCGAAGGCTGAGTAGTTGTAGAGCCAGCCCGGAATCGATATCTCCATACCGTGGTAGAGAGCCATTATCAAGACCACGGCGATGAAGTAGAGAATTGCGATGACATGAGCACGCTTGAAGTAGAGCTGTTGAGCTTGATGGTAGGAGAAGCTATTGGCCAACGCCCACTGCAGCTCCACATTGCGCTTCTTCTCGTCTTCTTCGTCTTCCTTGGTCTCGTCCTTGAGCTCGATAGCCAAATTGAGGACCTGCTTCAAGTAACGGCTCCATGATCTTTCGATCTCTTCTTCGTCGTCTTGATCGTAGCTCAACGTGGGATTGAGTGCGGGCGCACTGGTTTCGACTTCCATCTTCATCTTGCCCTCGGTGTCGTACTGTTCGATCAAGTCAAAGTCCACTTTGTTGGGTAGCACCTTGATGAAAATGAACGGCACTGCGAGGACGCCCATCAAGATGGCATCGACGCGCAAGCCCCATCGCCAGAACTGCTCATCGGGCGTGTCGCCGGTTTTGATGGCCCGGGAGAGCACGAGAGATACAGCTGAGATGAAGCAGCCAGCAGCGTAGAAGAAGTGGAAGATGGAGAGTTTCGAACGGATAAGGGCCATGGTCTTCCTTCGCACTCGGCTCTCAGCAAGCGCGTTGCTCGAATCGAATTCGGCCTCTTCTTTTACCCACATCCTGAGAGTATCTCTGATCAGCTGATTTGCCTTAGTGTACTTAAATCGGAACAGGATCAGATACCTCCCGAGCAGCGTGTGTAGCGATTCTTCAGCAAAACCACACGAGAAGCCACAGAACACAAGCGTGGCACAGAAATGTGGGAATTGATGAACCTGTGATCACATAGTGGGGAACGGAACGTTATGAGTACGCGTTCTGAATACCGAGGAGAAGATACTGTAAACATACCACAGTGACAACAGCTGTAAGCACAGCAGCAAGGATGAGAGAAGCAGCTACAACGAGACCTCCCCTTTGCCTGCACATAAGAGTTACGAGTCAGCTCTTGTATCAGCACAGTGTGATAGCTAGACTGGTCTAGATCCGTACTTGTTGGCGAGGTTCTTGAAGGCGAGCATCTTGCCCATTGTGAAACCCATCACTTGACAGACGAACAAAAACGAATACTTGGAAAGCTCTGTGTTAAGGATGTCAGCAGCAGGGTTTACCTCTCCGTGAGATCAGATAAACGCACGGTGGCCATCATCAGCTTCATTTGGATCGAAGGTTGAGTTGTTTTCAACAATGTCATGAATGTGCGGCAGCAAAGGACCAAGGTAGGCAGTGCCGATGCCCACGCAAAGCATTCCCAGCGCGAGGATATAAGTCTACAGCAGAGAGCATGCCACATCGCACAAAACACAGACCAACCCAATAAGTTCACGTGCCTTACGTTGTGCCGAACTCTCTGCCACGCACCTTGAAGAGCTTCCATCGATAGCTTTCTCGATAGTCCAGCAAGAGGAAGAGATTGTTCTCGGGCTCCAGGAAGGAGTTGATCTGGTCCAGTGTTAGGGTCTTTTCCTTATCGCTGCTAATGGCCATCAGAGCACCACCCACCATCACGTGCAGTCAGTCAGCCTCAGTGTGAGTGGTGGGCATACACATGTGCATTCGCACAGGGCAAGTTCATACGTACGTCATATAGTTATGCATGGGTGTGGCATTTGGGTCCAGAGTCAGTGAGTCCTGCCTGTTCGTCCCTCTCTGCTCGCCAATGGAAAAATAAATCGTTAATTTTAATTTATAATAATTATAACACTCATTTTTAATGTATATTACATTTTGGACCAAATAAGCATTTGCATGCTACGAAAGTCGGGCACGGGAAAATAAAATAACAACATCCAATATTGAAATAAAAACAAAACGACTTGACTACCATCAGTTCATTTTTTAAATAATTGAAATAATGTAAAATAATGGTGGTCGCGTACGCGAGGTGATGTGCGAGGCGAGCCGGGGTTGGGTCGGCCGTCCGGCTGCATGCTGCTCTGTGGCCTGCTTCCCGTGCTGCCTCTTCTTCCGTCCCGTTGCATGGTCGCCACACCAGGGAGGGTGTACTTGTTCTTGGGAAAATTGTGTGTTTGCTGTGGTCGACCGGGGATCGATCCGTTCCGTTATCTTAAAATTTAAATGTTTAAACGAAAACAAAAAGCGAAGACGTTAGGAAAGGAAGGACGCGGAGGAGCCCGTAGACCACCCTGCCTCTCTGGAGAACAGGACACTCTCGTGTGACGAGGAGAGGAGGAGAGAAGGGGCAAAGGAGAGCGAAGAGTGCGTCTTATTGTCAAAGTCCGCTGCGTACCCTCCGACCAATACTGTGCGGTTCTACCAATTCCTCTAAACTGCTTCTCAGCCCAACCAGCTTACGAATTTTTTCTTCACTTTTATGGCGGGACATGAGGACAAGCAAAGATCGAGGAGGAGAAAGGGGCAATGTGCCCGATAGCGTGTTGAGTGTGCAAAAGGACAAGAGAAGAAGACTCAGGGTCGATCTGATGATTGATATCGACGTGCGCACCAGCGAAGTGGTCGAGTGATGGTGAGAGCAGCTCCATTTACCTGAGCTTGTACTTCATGGGCCTGCCGACGTCGTCCTTGATGTCCTTCTCGGTACGGTATTGGGTGTCGGTGGTGCTCTCGAGATTGGTCAGCTTGACCTCAAGAAGGGAGAGAGTGTGGGACATATGGGCGAAGCGGTGAACCATGAAGAAGAGGAAGACTGCATCAGAGGAGTCAGGGACAGGGACACGCCTTTATATCATGTTGGGGTGCACGTACTGGTGATGCCGCAGAGGTAGGCATTACGCTCTGCCTTGTAGAAGGAGAGGTAGGCGTCCTTGTTGATGCTGAAGCCGCTGACACCGGGGACCTGACCGCCGTTGGTGCTGTAGGCGGAAGTGGCGTCGTAGAGCATGTACATGTTCCTGAGCGCGTCCAGGAAGAAGACGCCGATGATGGTCTGCCACCATGCGAGCCAAAGTTAGAAGGGAAAGGGCGGGTTGAAGAGAAAGAGAGGGTACCATGATGGTCTTGGTGACGAGACGGAAGCGGGGATACTCGTTCCAGAGTTTGGCGAGACGGTTGAGGAAGTTCCTACGGAAGTGGAGCGGGCCTGGCACGATGATGAGGGTGCACATGATGAGCTCCGCAATGAAAATGGCGAAGACGAAGGACCACTGGTTGAGGTTCTCCGCGAGGAAGCCCGACCAAGGAATACCCTCCTCTGTGGGAGCTGCCTCGATATGAATGTGCTGCTCACCAGCCATCCCTGGAGCGGGCTGCGTGAACATGAGCCGATCGGTCGTTGATGCCATGTTCCTGTTCTTGCTTTCTGGTGTACGGTGGTGTTGCTGTTATGGATGTTGAATTGATAAATGACGATGGTCGGAGAAGCAACTTATGCGTGAGCCCTTGCCGCACCCCAGCACAGATCGCCTGGGAGGTGGAGAGTGAGTGCATCAGCATGCCTGCTGAATGCTGGCCGAATCCACACGGAAAAATGGACACGTTTTCTGCCGACAAGAATCTGATGAATATGGAATTTAAAGTATGTCAGCTGTATTTTTCTGTTACAAGGCCGGAAGTTCAGTTGAGTTGGAGACGTGGCCTACTGATAGTTGCCAAGGCAGGCCCTCGTCTTGGGGTACTTCGTGTGGGTGTTCGTAGCAATGGCTCCGGTTTGGGATTGAGGAAGGTGGCTCTTGGGGTGAGCGAACGCGGATCTGAACACAGAATCAGCGATGAGCAAAATGCAATGCCGGCTCAGAATCACACCGTACCAGGTAGAAGCTGTAGTTGCCGCTGATGCTCTTTCTGTGTAATGCGCATGGCTGGTCGGGACAGTGGTAGTTCTTTCCTCTTCTTTGTGGTGAGCCGGTCGACTAGTTTCTGTCAATCGGTTCTAAGCCGACATTGAACTGACAATTACACTGGGAATCGTACGTCATTCTTGAACTGTAGGTCGATCAGATCGGGGTCAATGTCTTGGAAGGTTTCCCCAGCAGTATCGATAAACTGGCGAACTGACTTCATTGCAGCGGAAGGCTGAGGAGGTGGCATCGCCGAGGCATGTGGTGGCGTGGTGGGTGCCACCACTTGCCTCGCTTGGCTGTCCTCAGCTGGTGGCTGAGTTCGCCTTGTCTTGCTGTCCTCCTGCGCATAGTTCTCTACGTTCTCAGTGTTGTTCGCTTGGCTCTTCTTACCCTGCGCCACATCTCCATCATCTTCGAATTTGATGCGCTTTGCCTTCCTCACCCTGAAGCTTCCATCGTCCTCCTGCCACTGTCCCTCTGTTTGCAGGCGCATTGCTCTCGCGGACAGGGGAGTCGTGGCAACAGGGCAGCGAGAGGCCGTTCGCCCACCGAGAGGTGTGCTGGCGGCCGTGATCACCGGAATGCGCCGGGCACTGGTGGGGGTCATCTTCATGGGCGAGGCCGAGGAACGCATCTCTGACCCCAACGGGGCTAAACCCACGCGACGCAAAGCTGGCGTCCCGGAGTGTTGATACGGCGGCTGCGGCCGTATCATCGGAGGGAGCCCTGGGTGAGCTCTGTAAGTGGTGGCCGTCCTGGGGGGTGATGTTGTATGTTGTGTGCCCTCAACACCTTCCTTGATATCAGTAAAAAACCAAAAGTGTTTCAACGGTTTGTTTTGGCGGGAACTTCTGCTTAGTTTTTGAAATCATTTGGAAATTAATGGAATTTCTTTTCCCTATTTTCCTTTTGTCAAGTTTACGGGTTTTATTATTTTCATCCGCTGCTCTCCATCACTCTTCCTAATCCATTTTTTTTGATTTTAATAACATTATGGCCGTGCTAGGACGAGATGCTATTCTTAAGGCCATTGAGAAGGGGTACGGGGCACTACTGAATGAATTATAGATCCAAGGTGACTGATTTATCTTTCCCCCACCTCGCTAGGGATATTCAAATCGAACCTTTTGATGAAACTGCCATAGGTTGTGCCAGGTGAGGACCTCGTTAACACCTACTCGGGGAGTGGTGACTCACCGCCCGCTTTGTGTTACGCGTGCAGCATCGATTTGACACTGTCCCACGAGTTCCGCTTCTACAAGCCTGGCCTGCAGGTGGTCCCCGTCAAGTACGGCACCTTCGCGCTCCTCTCCTCCAGACACACAGGACTGTGCAGGGTGACCTCACAAGTCATCACGTACACGGCGGTGATGAACGGAGTTTATTGGAGAAAGGAGACGATCGCTCCTGAACTCCCTTGTGCTAACTGCTGCTTCTCTTTTCCTGATGAACAGGGAGAATACTGACTACAAGGACCTCACTGAAAAGGTCGTCTTGAAGGAAGGCGAAACGTACGAATTCATCTTCACTATGCTGCCCGACCTCGATCACGATCAGCTGCATTAGTCTTACGACCTGACTTGTGACAGTTACCTTCTGCTACCTGGCTGCGCTTGTCTTGGCATCACGCGAGAGACAGTGAAACTTGCGCCTGGTACGTACATTTGTTACTTTATGCTTTCCAAGTCGTTTCATTTGACCACATCACGCGTTGTAGGTATGTGTGGATTGCTCGAGGGTAGGTCTCGATTCGCACGTTTGGGTCTCTTCGTGCACATCACCGCTGGATTCATGAACCCTGGCATCAAGAACCGACAGGTGCTCGAAATCTACAATGCCTCGAACGTATGACACAAGCGCTCTTGCTTTCATCAACTCTGTTTTGTGTGGTAGCTTCTCATATTCGTTGTCCAGCACCCGCTTGCGCTCGTGCCCGGTGAGAGAGTGTGCCAGTTCATCTTCATGCGCATGGAGGGTGAGGTATGTGAACCTAAAACCTATCACTGCATATTCATTCCCTCATTTATTCTTGATATAGGCTGAGTATCATGGCCGATTCGTGGCAAACGACCTCTAAGCCAAAGCAATGTAGATAGATAATACATTGCCTGGCGTCTCTTGTGCCTTTTGGGCCTGCGCGTCAGTGTTGGCCCCGCTCAACTTGGTCAGCGACTTTTCTTTTGTTCATCCTCACCTGTAACCCTCGTGTCCAACCATACGATCGGAGTGGCCACAGGGGAGCGGAAGTCCAAGAGGCCCATCACGAAAACTACCGCGGGAACGGAAGTTACACAAGGAAATGTAGCGTCCCTGCAGTGTTGTTCTTACTCGGGGAGCGATGAGGTCGGGCGTGAGACGGCTCCGGAGGTTACTGCGGCCGCCCAGCGCTGAGGCCTACGCCCCGACACAAAAGGCCCTTTTGCTGGGCATCCTTGTTGTCCTTGGGCTATCCGTAGTTCTCTTGTGTTCGTTGGCACTCCTCCTTGCCTCCGTCAGTGTCAGTGATCCCAGAGGAGTGACACCTCTTCATCGCAAGGGAGAGGCGAAGTTGGTTGGAGGTACCTCTTCTTATTCTTTGTGTGGCCTGGCCGTCGGAGCTAACCCGGCACGCAAAGAGCGAGCCAAGTCCTGGCCATCCGCAGACGTGGGTGATATCCAAGAGAGTGGCTCCTTTGTACACAAGCCATCAAGCGAGAAGGAGCTCCGACTGAAGGTGAGAACACCCGTGGTGAGAACCTCTTGGCACTGTCTTTCTCAGGACGCGTGGTGTTGGGATAGATCCTTACGGCCTGCCATCGGACGGTTCTACATAAGGCATGGAGCATCAAGAACAAGAAGTTGTACGCGCAACTTAGGCGGTACGATTTCGAGTGGTGGATAGGGAAGGGTGAAGCCAACCGTACGGTTGGGGAAGATTCCGACGAGCCTCGGCCACCTATCTGGCACAAGACTCTCATGCTCCTCCACGAGCTTGGTGATAAGCACCTGCGGGGAGGAGAGGTCGGTGAACGCGAGGTACACTCAACATCCCCACACAAGTTATCCTACCTAGACTGATGACTCAATCAGCCCTGGAGGTGCGATTACGACTGGTTGGTGTGGATGGACTGTGACTCCCTGGTGTCTCGGTAAGGCTATTAGGATAGCGCGAGATTGGATAGTCCCTCGCTCAAGCACTTACGGTTCTTACCGCAGGTTTGATATTACCATCAATCACATCGCTGGGCAGCACTTAGGCAATCCCCATTCGCAGCTCTTCCTGACCAAAGGTGCGGACACCGGCCCATCTTGACCTCTGGAACCTAACAACTGAAGTTGTAGATACCAATGGACTCAACTCGGGAGTAATGGCCCTGCGTTGCTCGAAGTGGAACTACGATCTTTGGAAGCGTGTGTGGGATACTGGACGTACTTGCCTTCATCATCCGTGGGCGGAGCAGAAGGCCCTGCGAGACCTTATTCAACAAGAGCCGGAGGTACATTCATTACGCACTCAATTCTGTTGTTATGCACTCTCATGAGATCATCGCGGCAGTTGATGAAGCATATCGTAGTGGTTCGTGAGGAGATGCTGCAGTACGTACCTCCTCAGTCATCTCGAGAATACCAAGAGGAGTACCAAGGGGGAGGTGGAGCGGCCGAGGGCTGGCTCTACAAAAACTTCGTGCTGCATTTTGCCGGAGCCTCACCCGCTGCAAAGGATAGGGCCATGGCTCGTCACTACGAGGGCATCATGAAGCTGGCCTCGTGGATAACCGAGCCATCCGCATCGCTCTAGGTATCTTTGAGATCGCGATGAATGTCAGTGGAGATTCTAGATCAGTGGAGAGACCTCTCTATTTAAATGTATAACGCTCGTAACGATGCAGCCCAAGCGAACAGTTGAAAGATAGAACGATCCACAGTCCTCTCTCAGTGGTACACCTTCTTGAAGTCAACATACTGTGCACACGATCGGTTGCATTCAGTTAACAGAACGGTCACTCACTCTCGCAACCTCAAGTACGTACGCCATGCTCAGGTAGTTCGATAAAGAAGACGGTGCACTGCTTGTAGAAGGAGATGTGGTAGTCCACGGGCCCATCCTCGCAACCACCGCAGCACTTGTCACCTGGACAAGAGGAAGGCGAATGAGTGACCACTACACCAAGCGGGGCCTTCAGGCCAGTAGAGAAACCTACCGCTGCACACTTTGGCGATCATGTTGAGGTTATCAGGGTACTGCTTAGGCGTGGCGTTGTACACGCCTTCTTCATAGGTACGGCACAGACAGGGTTCGGGGAAGTCAAGGTTCATCAGTACCTAGACCGGACAGACTAAGATAAGCACAGTCTCATCATCTCACTTGGACTGCGTTATCGTACGTGGGCCTGGTAGGTAGAATCGTTGCGAAAGATGTAGGTGATGTTGATGAGGTAGTGCAGGTCGTTCTTGTAGGACTCCCACTTTCCCTCAAGGTTGCAAGTGGCAGCATCCGCGACAGGACGGTGAGGCTTGGCCACGAGCTTCTGGAGCACGGATCCGAAGACCGTAGGCAATGTGAGGCACAGGAGCGCAAGTACGCCCAGGACGAGTACAGAGGACTTCATCTTCTCTTCTTGACACAACGTGGATGGAGACGGAGGTGTTGTCTGGCGTGCAGTGACGGGATGGATTGGTGTTGACTGTGTGCAGCTGCGGGTAGTTAATTGTAGGAGAAACGGACAAGGAGAATCCATTTTCAATGGCAGGTGCAAACCAATGGGGTTAAACCTTAGACGGCCAGTCACCGATAGCCACGTCATACACTAAAGGCCAGAAGTGGCCAAGAGCACGAGACGTCACTCCCGCTCCTCCTCTACAACTTCATCATCAGCAGCAGTCGTAATGAGTCGTGGGTCAATGGTGACGGGTCGCCTACCGCCGAGGGATCCTAAGTGAACGAGCATCGTGAAACAGTCTACTTCCAGGTAAGCTCTAAAAAGAGGGAAGTGGACGTACCAAAGCCACCCAGCGTAGACTTGCCGCGCTGGTGGTCCTCTTCTTCGTCTTCTTCTGAACTTCCTGTCTCCGTACCCTGATAAGCGGCCCAACGTGATTCCGATGTGTTGGTGGATAGCTTCTTCGTTCTGGCGCTTCCTGCTTCTGAGCCCGTCTCTTTGCTTGTGGGGTTGTGCGCTCCAGGTGAAGATTGTCGTGGTAGAGCTCCGAGCGACGGTGGGGACGGCGAAGTGGATGTATGAGTAACTGAGTAAGAAGATAATGTCTTCGGACGGCTTGTAGAGGCTTGGAATGTCTGGGAGGGCGAGATGATGCTCGTGGTCCTTGTTGATGACGTCGGCATTGGTGTACGAGAGGGTAAGGATGAAGACACAGTGATCGAAGTGGATCCGGCAGCACTCCGCGAAGAACGCAAACTAAAAGCTGAAGGGACGGTGTCCTCCTGCTCTTCTTCTATCGCAGGCTGCGGGTCATTAGGGCGTGATTCTCGATCTTGCATCCCAGTGTGAGGAGAACTCTTGCTGAAACCCTTCGTTACGACTGTCGGCCGATAAGACCATCGATTCCCAGCTGTCGCTGTGCCACTCCTTGGCGCGTTTGTTGGCTGACCAGTCCTTGATTGGCTTGCACGACCGTATCCATTCCCAGCCTGTCTTGGCGAGACTGTGTCCTCCTCAACCGCATCACTGATAGTGCCCCTTCCGCGACCTCGCGCGAATCCGCGGCCGCTACTCCAGCCTCGTCTGGGTTGCTTCTGGCTTCTACCGCCGTCGTCATCACTGCTGGTGGTTCTTCGCCTTTTGCCCATCGATAGTTCTGGGAACTGTGTTGTATAACGGGGATCATCCTCTGTTGTGTCCTCTTCCCCTTCTTCCTGTGCCTGCTTGTCCCAAAATATCAGTACAATCTCATCAGTCGCTGATTGTATGACAGCAATATAGAGACGGACATCTCACCTGAATGTCGTTTAGGTAGCTGGACCATTTGTTCTCTTGTGTTGTGTTGCTTTCCTGATCTTCTTGTTCGTACTCCTGATTGAGTATAATGTGAGGCATCGGTGCATCCGGCAAACGAAGAGGCATGCGTGTACCTCCTCTTCCTCCTCTTGACACTTATCCGGTGGAGGTGAAGGCGGGGCTTTGCTCTTGTCCATGTTGTACTTCTGCACTAACTCACGCAGATCCTTGGCCCGGTACGATTGCCCATAAACCTGCCATTTTAAAAACGTTTTACCTTATAAAGAAAATTCCGTGTAAATTGTGGGCTTTTTGAAAAATGCTAACCTTTCGCAGGGATTGTTTTTCGTGACAAATCTTGCACTCCCATTTGTTTGTTTTCTTTTTTTGAATTACCTGGTATGGTAATAATAAAAATTAATTGTTATACAAAACAATAAACAAACGGTAAGTGTGGGGGACAACACCTGGAACATGCCACATGTTGGACTGTAACACCGCACAGCCAGATACTCCAGCGGCATGGTCAGCAGGCCGAAGTGTAAAAATACAGTTACAATTTTTTCGAAATCGTTTAAAATTGGCGAAAACGCCAAGGGCGAAGTCCGTAATCACTCAGCGTTAGGCTTGATGCCTTCTGATTCAGTTGATTGGGGCTGTTGCTGGTTCTCTAAAATATCTGGGGCGACTGCTTCTTCTGTAGTTGTCCTTCTCCTTTTGCTTTCGGTCTGGGGGGTTTCTTCAACGAGAGCATCAGCCAGAAGGTACACTACTTTTACATTCGATTCAGTCCAGGGAACGGACTGGTAGCCCACCCATAGATCACAGCCTAAAAGGGAAGCAAGACAAGTGGTGAGGTATTGACACTTGCACAATGGCGGGAAAGAGTCGTGACGAACCAAGGCAAGTCAGCCGCCACTGACGCTCTGCACCACCCTCACGCTTGACCACCTTTTGTTCTCCCTTGCCAACATCCACCAGGCAAGTGTGCTTTGCCAACACCAAGCAGTAAGAACCTGCATGCGAAAGGTTGATCGTTAACTCACTGTGTAATTGACACCTTGGGAATGGACGAACCATCAGTTTTCCTCTTGGGCAAGGACGACAGGGAGATGTTAAGCTTGATACAAACGGTTCCACAGTGTTTACATGAACACTTGAATTGGTTTCTTACTTCCTGTTCTCCGCCGATTCATCAGTGCAGATGCAGATGCATATCATATGGCAGCCATGTGACGTGACGCCCACGGGTAAAATAACGTCCTACCACGAGCCGGGCATCGCGAAGGAGAAAGGAGAGAAAAGTTGTTAGCTATACTACAGCAACGGAGAACAGGATGAAGGAGTGTTGCCTCTTCTCTCTTACGCTTGATTGTGTAACGAGCAACTTTCTTATCAGTATCATCCTTATCATAGTCTACCACTATAAAGCACGGGTGAGTGTATGACCAGGATGACTTAAGAGGATCGACCGCATACAGAGGCCTAGATGGCTGGGCAAATGCTCAAACTTGTAGCCGTCCAGCCTTTCCAACGCCCTGGCCATAGATGATGGCATTATAACAATCATCCACTTGCGTATCACTTGGTTGGGATGCGTACTTGGTAGCCTGATCGACATTCTGATAGTCCACGAAGGCCATCGTGCCCCTCACCTTTCGCAGCCGGACAAAGCCGCTGAACCTGCCGATTCACTGGTTGGCCAGGGGAAGGGCGCCAAATATTTTGAAGACCAAAACCGAAAGAAGTCGGCGGCACCTGCGATCTTTGCCAAAGAGCAGCTCCAACTCGCCCAGGGGCACTTCTCGTGGCATGTTCTTCACGTAGAGCGTAGAATTGGCAGGCGTGCCGTACTTGCTCGACATCTCCCAGCCGGTACCCAGTACTCCCCAAGATTATCGCAACAGGTGGTTCTATTTATTTTGTGGTTTCTTCTTCTTTTCTTCATAAATTTCCTTGTACGAAAAACGGCCAAGAATGCAAACAAGCCTGCATTCTTTATATAATTGATGTGATTGATAATCCCGGAGGAGCGGTTCTACAGAAGAGATGCCGAATTCTCGCCGCCATTTGGCGAATGCTGCCGGCCTGCAGGAGGCGTGCAAGAGGCAGCTGCTTGCGGGAACGGCTACCCCTTCCCTTCCGTCGTCGGTGCTAACGCAACGGCTCAGAGTTTACTCAGGTTGTGTGTATTCGCCAGTTCGCCGTACACCCCGCAACGCGTTAGTGCCCCGTGTGTCGGTACGCCCTCCTTACAAAAGCTGCCCCTTACTCTTCTCCTTCTCCCGTTCTCTTCTTTTCCCCTTCTTCTTCACTAGTCGTTATCTCTTAAGTTACCCCCCCCTCTCTTTCTCTTTTCTTTTGTGGCTTTTCGTAAAGAACGAAAAACGACAACTCACTCGGCCTTCTCTGTTGCCCCAAAGAGAGCCATCTTTTTTTGTGCGGCAGAACTGTTTGCTATCTTTGCACACATTTTTCTTTGAAGGAACAAAAGCATGAGCTACCCGTACGTAAGGCGTGTAATGCACAGCTTCATCAAAAGGAGTTTGTCTGACTTGTTGTTGTGGCAGTAATGGCGGCATGCCCCGCCCCCCAGAACGTTCGCTTCCACAGGAGGAACGTAGTGACACCCGTTCGGGAGGGTGGTCTGTAGCAGCAGCAACTTTGGAAGAATCTGGGCGGCCCAAACCGAGCGACCCTTACGGTCGCGTACTGCAGCGGGCGGTGGAGGTAAACACTCGCGATCTTCCCGTTACGGGCAGCCCAAAGGTCCGTATGCGAAAGCTGCCACAGCGACCGCTGCCGGAGGTGCCCCAAGTGGCGAATTCCGAGTCTGGGACGCGACCTATGCTGGGGTACTCTCAACCCGAACCGCTATCTCCCCGTTCGCCTCTGGTCGAACGGTCCGCAGCACAGACCCCAGCTTCGCCGGGTCCCGAGGGGTGGCGTACCCGCGAATCGACACCTCAGGAAACAGATCAGTCTTCAGTTCCGCCTTCAGAGATGGAAGGAATGCGACAAGGGATGGAGAACCTTCTCCGCAGCATACATGACAAACCGGATCAACAAAGGGAACAGAGCTTTGATAGAGATATAGAGACAGGAATAGCAGGAGGGACTCCCAAAGATCGGAAAGAAGTGGCAGGTGAAGGAGAGGAGCAGCCATTTATAGAAGAAGAGCGAGAATGGATGATTGAGCACCAGAAGGCCTGGACCAAGGAGCAGAATGAGCGAAGACGGGTGGAGAGGAGCGAAGAAAGAGCCTCAGAGTCTCGGGAGTTACCTGTGGGATCACCAGCTGAGAATGCCAGAATGGGCGAGGCTATTGTGGGGCGTACGGAGGTCATGGAAGATGAAGAAGAGGAAAACAAGGAAGCAGAAAGGGAGGAAGAAGACGCTATCAAGAATCGGATGGGCCAAGATCAGGCCAGCGAGGATGAAGATGAAGGACGAGCGACTGCATCCGAGAAAACAGAAGAAGAGGAGCTGAAGGATGAAATAGAGCAAAGTATGAAAAACGATCGAGAAAAGATCAGGGAACAGATGGAGAATGTTCGACGGTACGCTCTGAAAGTCATTTTTTGTTTGAGTAACGAATTACAAGCTGCCTGTCCTGCAGGATACGAACGGTAGATCCGAAACGGGCATCACTAAGCTATGCATCAAAGCGAAAGAGTGGCATCTTCTCTCTGCACAAGAAACAAGATTCTTTCCAGGAACCCGAAGCGCAGACAGAACTCAACAGATTTCTTAATTACCTGAAGGTATTGAACAATACACCATTCTTAGGCTTCATTTTCATAACACACATGCCCCAGAATACGACAGTTGAGACACTAGCGAACAGCCAAAGGCGAAAGGTGATCGCTATGTCCGGCGGTCTCAACATTACACAGGTAATCTGCTCGATGATCCAGTTTACTCGCTTGTGTTCCTCCTCTCATGTTCTCTGCTAGGCTTATGATTTCCTCGAAAGACACGGCATTACTTCAGCTCCGGTGTACGATGAAGAGGGTCGCACAGTGGGAACCATAGACTCCGCTGATCTCAGTATCTCATTCCTCTCAAAGCTGGCAAAGCTGAAGTTTACTGACATGTTCCATCAGTGGCATTCATTCTGATAAGTGAGAGACCCAGCTTACTGCAAGAAGTTCTGCGTTCTACCTACGATAAAGATCCGTTCACCAAACCCGTGTCCTCTATGGTCGGTGCAAGTGGGCGCAACCAATTCACGATGATAAGGGCCACCGATAATGTCTATTCTCTCATGCAAGTGTTCTCGCTCGGGAGACCCTCGGCGTGCGTGCTGGACTCAGAAGATATGATTTCGTGGGTTGTGAGGTCCGTTTCCTACTCCAAGACGGTTATTTCCCTTCTGACCTTGTCGTTACAGCCAATCGTCCCTCATATCTTTTCTCGCTGATTATCTGGACAACACGGGCGTCAACTTAGGCAAAGCGCTGGTCATGGATCTGAATGCAATAGTCTCGAAGTACGAAAAAAGCGCTGTTGCTTTTCTCCGCTTGTTTTCTCTTACTGGTGTACATTGCATGCAGGATCCCAAGTGTCAGGCAAGACACCAAGGCCGGCGAAGCGTTTGTGTCTCTGTGCATTCACCAGGTAATGGTACCTAAAGAGTTGCATTGCAGGTCAAGCTGTTAACAGGGATGCATGTGCAGGCGCAAGCAGCAGTTGTGATAGACGAGAAACGCCATTTGATTGCTGAAATATCTTCTCGCTGCTTCCGAGTATACAATGCTACCTCTCATAAAGAGTATTGTGGCTCGTTCTCATCTTCTCGGTTAACAGGGCATGACCAAGTTCAACAGCGCGGACTTCTACTTGCCTATTAGCCAATACATGTCCCATTGCTATAAGGTTTGATCCAAGCCTTGTGTTGATTGAACTTCTGATTCGATTCTTATTGCTTCTCTCCAGAGTTCCGCTACAGGCTGGGGCGAGCACGTGACTTGTCGCGCATCAATCACCCTTCGGGAGGTCTTGGATCTGCTCATCACGCGCAGGGCTCACAGGTAGGGGACCCACATGCCATTTCCCTGCTTTTCCTCCTTTCTCACCCTCTCCCATCCAGAGTGTGGGTCGTAGAGGGAAGACGGAACAGAGTCGTTGGTTTGATCACCCTAGCTTCCATTATACGTTCTCTCCTTGGTAAGTGCAACACTTGATGAGGCATTCCTTTGCATTCCGATCGACTCCAGCTGAAACGCTGGTGTGCAGGCGTTGGGTGTCTTTACGATCAGAAACCGCCAGTTCACGGGAAGCTTGCGGAGCCAACCTATTTTGATATCACCAACCCCGATAACTGGCCCCATTTGCGTAACAAGTAACTACAGCGAATGAGATAAGATGGAGAAGTCTTGCCGACCTGTGCTGTAATCATGTGAGTATGATATTCAGCATAAATGCTACAAAGGAGGCAAAGGCCAAGTATCGAATATGTCTGTACGCGGGATGGAACGAGAATAGTTAAGTACACGTGAGGGAAACTGAGGATAGCAGAGGGCGTGATGGGCATAAAGGATACGATGGAAAACTGCCTGCATGGCCTTAATCATCCCTTCCTCTCATCGGGAGGTACGGTATCCCGACCCTCCATTTGGCTGGAAAAGCTGATGGTTGGAGGAGAACCAAAGAGCGAGGAAGAGGGCTGGGATTGGTAGGTGTGATGCGCTAGCAGGGGCTGCTGGTGTGCAAACCGAGGTTGAGGTTGCGGGAACAAGTGGAATGGCTGCGTTGAGGACGAAAGAGGCGAGAGGGTAGGCAGAGGCGGAGGGATGTATGCAGGTCCTGTTGGAACAATTTGCTGGGGTAGATGGTGGGAGGAATGTGGGTAATGATGGAGGTGCTGATGAATGTGAAGATGATTAGGTAGAGGTATCTGTGATGGTTGTGGCTGTGGTATGGGGTGAAGTTGCATGAAGAAGGGATGAGGGGCGGCCGGATCTATACGACGGACATAAAACATGAGAGAACATCAGAAATCAGGTTGATGTCGTCAAGATGTACCAGTGGGAAGAGAAAGTGCATCATGGGGAGCTGGGAGGAGAGGCTGCGGATGAGGCAGCGTCACACTGAAATTAGGACCATAATCCGGAGTGGGAAGCCTTATGTTGCCCTCGCCCTCAACTTCAATTTCACCCTCCCCAAGAGTGTCTACAAAACACAAGTCAGACCATTTATGCATCAATAGACGGATTCAGTCATTGTTGCGTACCAACGGATTCCATATCAGCAGAGCTGGAATTACTCGCAGCTCTATCAATTTCAAGATGTTTGCTACTCCTTCTCGTACGGCGCGGGGAATCCGACCGAATTCGCCGTAGTGCATCCTATTGTACAACCAAAAGTTAGTATCAAACGGAAAAGCCTGCGAACAAAAACTTACCGACTCGAGGTCCGGCGTGGAGTCTTCAGCTTCTTCCTCTTTACCTTCTTCCTCATTTTCCTTGGATTTGGAACGCTTCATTGGCGAGAGCTTGTCAGGGGTCAGATCAACCTTTTGCAGCAAGTTTAGCTAGAGAAATTGAATCCAGATATGGCGGCTGGCGTACGGAATCGCCTGGATGATATTGCTGTCTCCATCGCTTATAGTTCTTAAAGTGATTGGATACTCGCATGTCTGGTCGGACTCCTTCGACATGTCGCTTAAGATAATACAATTGCCCTACGATAGAACGGTTCATCAGCTAGAGGCAGGTTCTCCGCATTCGAGAAGAATGAGCGAAGGGGTACCTGGCTTGTTCATATTCACTGCATATCCACAACAGTAGCACTCTACTTGGTAGATGGAAGCCACTCGGAAAGGCGAAGGGTCATGCTTGGTGTCAAGAGCGAACTGCTCGACTTTGGTTACCCATTCCGCATGTGAGAGGCGCTTGCGCTTGCGACCAGATACGGAAGCATCGCCCTTAGATTTTTCTTCAGTGTTACTGGCGGGCTCTAGCGGCTGCACGGGAAGTGGCAGCGGAGTGGGCTGTTGCGACGAGGTCAGGTCCGTCTGTATTTTCCCACCAAGTCAGCATTGATACTACATTTCACAACGGAAGCATTGGGAAACCTGAAAGCTCTGCATGTGAGGCAACGGCAGCTCTTTGGAAGCGATAATATCTTCGCAAATGGCATGAACCAGGTCTGGCGGGAAGCCAAGGCGCACCACGAAGGTTTCCTCGTCAAGACACTGCAAATGGGTGTGAGAAGAGACAAGTCCTCGCTGGCGACAGGGCGAAATAGAAAAAACATACAGCCAGCTGTTCCTTTTGAAGGAGCCATTCTCGTTCCAGTCGTGCAATGTAGGGTGTCACCTCGCCTTCGGTCTTCCCCAGCTTTTGGGCCAGCCTAGGTCAAAGGGGGAATGTGTCAGTCCCAAGGAGGACAAGTCTCACCAAGTCAAGATACCTAAATAAAAAGTGTCTAGTGGTCTCCCGCGCAACGGACTCGGGCGATTCTTCTTGCGCGCTTCCTGATTGGGCGATTTAATAGTCATACGGAAATATTTGGACCAATCAGTGAGGGGAGAAGGGAACTTGGTCGAGGTTGGTACTGTACCTTGATACTGTTCATTGTGGTGTAGGTCCAAGGTTGGGTGGAACGAGGGCAACTGGTGAGGATGGCCTGACAAAAAGATTGGTGGCATCTGGTGAAGTTGATGGTGGTGATGGGGAGAGATATGATGAGGATCGATAGCCATGCCCGGCGGAGGATGACCGCCAGCATAGAGATGCATAGATCCGGCCGGATAGGCAGTGGCAGGAGACGGCAAGGGCCCCAGCTCCAGCCAGCGTGATGTACCGCCACCCTGTGTACACACGTCACGGCCGATAGTGAGCACAGCCATGATTTCGAACCACAAGAGGTCAATGGAAACACTGCATAAATGGAGATCCATAAAACAACTGGGAATTCAAGAAATTGGCCCAAGGAAGATGTACAAGTAAACGGATACACGATACACAGAGACGCACAGATAAAACGCATCATCTCAATACAGATATTATCGCTGAACTGAAAAACCTGAAAGTTAGATGAGATTTCTGTTTAGGTTCTCGTCGGCAACCGTTGAACAATCGATGTGCGCCCAAAACTCACACAGATAGATGCAGAAATCAAACGTGTGGGGTTCATGTTGTTGTGAGGGAGCTAGGGAGATATACCGTGTGGGGTGCTTGGTTGACGTCATCGGTAAGTAGGAAGGACAACTGGTGGGACGAGGACGAGCGTCCCTCGGCTCGCAAACGCAGACGTTCGGCCTCGAAGGCGTCAACACCGTGCATGGCGTCTCCATCGAGCGTCGTGACCATCTGGCCCTCTTGCTTGACCCCAACGATCTGGTGATGAGGCACAGTACTCGTCGATGTTGTGTGCTGTTGTTGTTGTGGTTGTTGTTCGATCTCTGTGCCTTCGTCACCTCCCCCCTCGGCCGCTTCGCTCTCTTCGTTTTCGTTCTTGAGGAGGCCTGCGCGTCCTCTTTGCTGCTGAGCGGCTGCGCGCCGATCCATGTGCGCCGACTGCTGTCCTCTACGTGTTCCTTGTACCTTGCTGTTTGCGCCTTTGGGGCTGTGTTCCACCTTGATACCGCCTACACGTTATGTATGTTGATACGACCTTTGCTGTACCTCTTCCTCAAACTGCGGCCCCGATGTGTGGTTGCTCGCTGGCACGTCGACAGTAAACATCTATTACATGTCCTCAAATGGTAGAAACTCGGAATTTAGAGCTATTTATTTGTCGACTTGCCGATGAATCCGCCAATTGGCTCTTGTCGTGGCGCGTTGTTCGGTAAAACGCAAAATTGTTATGGCATCCTATGCGCTCAGCCGGCTGTTGATTCTGTGGCCACCCGGTAGGAAGAACTGGAACTGCGCCCGTAGCGACTCATGATTCTGCGCACCAGAACAGCTCTTCGAGTCAGTACGCGTTCGTGACGGTGTGTCTACCACCTAACGGAAACAAACACGCACCTTAAACAGCTCGCCTATTCGTTGGTTTACTTGATCGATGTTGATGTGCGATGCGCTGTAGGCATAAAGGGTGGCCACGAAGGAATCGTAGACGTGTGGTCGGTGTGCAAACGTACGCTGTCCAACACAGAACAGCCGTGAGCACAAATATGGGATCGGATCATGTTCGGTTGCTACCTTCACCCGCCGTATAAAGTCCTGCGCATCGTCCAACTCCGCCTCCATGGAGGACTGGGATTCCGAGCTGTCCCCGTGCCAGCATGGGGCGGCCGGATGCGGATCCGCACCCAGCACAGCCTCGGCGAGCCGGACCACTTCCTCCCTTTCAAGAATCGTCAGTCTTCTTCGTGAGCAAACATCACTGAAGGAGAGGAGGGGAAACTCACTGTGGCATGTCCTCCCGGCTGAATAGGCGCTCGATCTGGCGGCAGACATTCGGTTGGCACTCCTGGTACGCCCAAAGACGTTCGAGAATGAGGGGCCTCCCCTCTCCACGATGCGCGCAGGTGGCGAGTGATGCCATGGAAGTTGTTTTCTGCCCAAGCACGTACCCCCCCCCCAACACGACANNNCAGGTAAGGCTCTGGCCTGTGGAAGCACCGAGGAGTAAGGCGTTACCAGATGGATCTGTTGCGTGTGTCTGCAACAGATCAAGAGAAGGAAGAAAGTGTTGGTTGTTCTTCCTGGGGCTGGTGAGGAGGAAGGGATGAAGGAGGAAGGCGGAGTGCTCCAGCTGCGAGTTTGGTCGGAGAGCAGGGCCCGCAGCTCCTTGCCTTTTTGCGTCACACAGGACGACACTGCGGAAGCGTACGACGAGAGGCGAGCTCGCAGCCGTCGTCGCACAGTCACACATGCGACCCCCTCCGTTCCCCGGGGCAGAGCCTCCTGCACCATGGTGCTCCCACGCCAGCTTAGTCACGTTCTGTGGACATGTGTAGCTCTACAGGCGCAAGGGCAGCCGTAGCAACTTTTGAATTGAAAACAAAAGAACGAAGGCTTATTTCAAATTTTATAAGTCATTTCGCTTTTTATTTGATTTTTTAAAATCAGATCCGGGACAAAAGGTGGATTGCAGGTCGCCAAGGGAATGCGGCTGTGAAGAAATTTGGGGCATGCGTGCCGAGTAGCGCCAAGCGAAAGAGCAGAAGGCGCCATTCTGAGAGCACGTACAGAAAGCACAGACAACAGACTGTACGGCTGTAGTAGTAGGTGCCCTGCTCCTCCCTCTACACGCACCTGGCAGGACTACGTTCGACGAGGCACGAGGGAAGGGGAGAAGGTACAAAGTGGTCGGTGCCGCCCCAGTAAAGCCGGTACGTGGCAGCCCAACCTGCCTGTCCTCCTGGCCTTGCTTGACGTACGTGTAGTGGTGCAGATTCCATCGAGCAAGATCCTGCTACAAAGATTGATTACGAAAGGATCCTTACAAGCCTCTTCTCACGAACAAGATCTTTTCGATTTTGATCGTCCATCCTGTTTCTGGCCATCCATCCATGTTGAAGACGACGAGCTACGCCACCGATGGGGTGCCATCTTCGATGCATTTCTACAGCGAGGTTCGGGATGCCGTAGATGGAATCTCAGGCCTGCAATCGCTCTCGCATCAGGCTGCCGTACGTCTCCCTGTTTTCCTCTTCTTCCAAAGAACAACAAATTTCCCTCTCATCTTTCTGTCGAGATTTTGCCCTCTACACAAATTTGTAATCAATCACAATCTTGTTTTTCAAGCAGGGCCACAGCCTCCTTGCTATCAACGATACATGTCCTGAGGATGACGACTACGACGATAATCTCAATCGTTTGAGATCGCGTGAAGAGGGAGCCATTGACATGATCGCCGCAATTCCAGAAGATTACAAGCCCACCTGGGGCATGCAGCCGGCACCACGAGATGTGTTGCTGGTCAAGGCCAAGGAAGAACTCGAAGATATAATCGATGAGACGGTAGCCGCCTCCACTCTTATAATGCATGCTGCACCATCAAGCAGCACTTCACCATCAACGTCTGGCTGTCGAGATGTAAGCACCTCCCAAGATGTGGCAAAGGATCAGGCCATCTACAGCTATTGGGAGCTTCTCACCAAGAGGCTGGGAGGTTCTGCCACGAAAGGGTGTGACGACGCCCTTCTCGACGTAATGGAGATCATCTCCCTTTACGCTAATCAGGAACTCACGATGCAGGCTGCGTTTGCTAAGGTACGCGCTGCATGTCTATACCTCTGCCTCCCTTTGTATTGGGATTGATCGATTCTTTTACTCGCAGCTCGCTTCCGTGTTCCGGGCTAATGGATGCGAGGATCTGTACGAAGGCCTGGTACGTCTTTTGCTGCAGCAGGATGTTCATAAGGAATTCCTCATAAGCAAGGGCGTAGACCTCAGCTTCCTTGAGGATAAAAGTACGTGAACCTTTCTCCCACTTGGCTGCATGCGGTGCTTACGGTAGGATGTCTCTCACCGATTGCAGCTCCCACGGACTCAGAAGAGGAAGATTACATGCAGGAACAACCTGATGCAGCCGATCAAGATGAGCTAAGTGATGATAGTGACATGCCCCGACCGCGTCTGGGCAAGCGAGCACGAA